>BJCM01268243.1:0-15546 GCA_018326385.1 Flaveria bidentis
AAGGCATACAGTAAAGAGAACGAACAATATTTGTTCATACAGTTAATGCGTGCTCGCATATACAGTACAGAGTTGTATTTTACAGAAAAGAGTATTTTCATATACAACATATAGAAAGTATTTTATTACTTATAAAACTAGAGCTCACTCAGCAACGCTGACTTTTATACATTTTCAGTTGGCAGGTAATTATTGCCGAGGATGGCACGAGAGTTAAGCTACTCGGCAGGGAAAGACTGACATCCATTCGTATTCTATGTTACTGTTGTTTTGTAATGTAGTAAAACAATTCTTTTGTAAACAGATTAATGATGATGTATTGCTTAACAATAGTGTTTTAAATGGAATGAATGGTTTTTGATAAATCATTTTCGCTGCTTAAGTTTGTATAATTATAATGTTTAATGTTTTAATTGCTGTGATTAACCAACTGTGAGGTTTCCGGGAACGGGGCCTTACAAAATAATGTTCGACTTTTCATTTATTGTAGTTTGGTTACTATTAATTTTTAAAACAACAAGTTTATTTTAGGCGTTTCGGAAAACTTTCAATTAGATTGAAACTAGGTGTTTTATAATGTATTTGTATGACTTTTATTTATATATTAACGTTAAAGTACTTTTTTAAGTTTAAAAAATAGGTTTGCTTTAATTACAGAATATTTCAGCATTTTGTAAATGTTAAAAAAACAAAAGTTTTTTTTTTGCAGACTGCAGACGTTTGGTCCACCTTTTCCGTTGCAGATGTCTACAGATGTGGTTCACAGACTACAGACATTTTTGTACAGTAAAAACAAACAACACCTTAGTGGTTCAGATTAAACCAAACAGCCCATAAGGTTGCTGAATAAGATTTTAAAACAACTAGAAAGAATAAAAAACAATCCATCTGAACATACATGTCTTGCCATAATTTCGCAAATCAGGAAGCCAAAATAGAAGGGAAAGAAAACAGTTAGACCGGCTGTTGCCGAAATTTCATCATTCCATCGCCACCATCCTCCCACACTTGCACCCAAACAATCGATTTCTTTCCAAGTCGCATATCAGGTAATATAATCGATTTCTTCTAAGTCGCAAATCAAGCAATCTCTTTGTTCTAAGCTTGGTAATAGCAATGAGGGTGTTATCGAAGTAAACACACTAGTCGTTAGGTTTTTATAGGTTTAATACATTCTCAACTCAGATCAAAGAGGTTGAAACGAGTGGATCGGAAGCAATCTAGGTCAGGTCGACAAATGGTATGGGCGACCGAACCCTTGAGAAACCATGCAATTTTTTTTCGACCCACGTTTCCACCGTTATGAACCCTATTTCTTTGTATTTATCCATTGCAATTTACATAAAGCTTTCTTATTTGTTTTCTTTGCTTAATAAGTACCTTAGTTTCCACTTTATCTAGATTATAGAACGTGAGTTTGAGGTAGTTCTTCTTTCACATGTTTTAGGATGGGATGAATGTTTAGGTATTGGTATAAGTTTTTATTTTAAAAACATACGTAAAATGTTTTAAAATGTATTATAAAAAGTTGTAATTTGAATTTTTTATAATTATTTATATTAAATGAATGTATTTAATAGGAATGTTATAATTAAAAAAATGGGTGATTAATTAAAGATAACTGCATTTGTTGAATGGTTGTATGTAAAGATAGTTGCATTAATTAACAAATAAATAAGCACTAGTAGATTACAACCGCGCGTTGCAGTGGATTTTCTTTCGCACCGTAATACATATATAGATAAACCCGCTACAGAGTCCTAAATATCAATACTTAATGTTTCTTATAATTAGCAAGAACTTTATAAAGTTCCAAAATCATGAAAGGTCAAATGATCATGCTTGCAATAGCGGCTGAAAGTTGCAATCACCTTATGTTGCCTAAAAACATGAGCTTCAGCTCTTGGAGATTGTACCTTTAATATGAATAATCTCAATTATTGATGTGGATTAATAAGTTACATTAATTAACAAATAAATAAGCACTAGTAGAAAATGAAAGTAAAAAAGAAGTGATGCTCTTACAAGGCTATGATGTTTTTGATGAAGTTTCAAGGCGCTCTCAGGCTCCTTAACAATCTGATTAAAACCTAGACGTGTGTTCGCTGCTCATTCAAGCAAAAACTATTTTTGAGAAGTTGTTGAGTGATTGGATGCCCATTTGTTTCCGTAGATCTATCAGGATCGATCATAACATCCAATCTTTTCACACAATGCCAGACTCAATACGTACTATAGTTAGAGTTTTGTGGAATTATCTTCTTAGAAATATTCAAAATAACAGATGATTTGTCTATTAGTTGACCCATCAACTTTTGACCAAATAGCTAATCAAACTCATTAACTGATTTGTTCTTTAGTAATGTTGTATGCCTTGATTGGCTACAACCTTTAAATATTCAGTAGCAATATTTTAAACATCAGGAATACACCTCTTATTATCAAAGCAACTACTGATGCAAGTTGTGTCACATTTAGTAATTCCTATCAATCCTATCATGGTTGTTTTAGTGTCAATTGTTTCAGCGGAAGCTTGGCATTCGATTTCGGCTAATGGTACACAATGATAATGTTGTATGACTGCCTAACATCTGCACACCCATGAGCAGATAGACGTATACAATACGCCCACAATATATATCAACCCTTAAACCAGGTGGCCTTACATTTAAGTTGGTTAGAAAGGCAACAGTTAAATCAAAAGTTGAGCTGTTTATTAAAGTTCACATTGTTAACCCAATAATATTGATTTACAATATTAGTGGTATTTTTTGTATATTTGTTATATTTAGAAGATTGATTTAGTCAATCATTCCTTGTTAATCTCCTGTAATTACTCCTAGACTTGTTCTACTTATAGGGTTATTTTCCTTGTAAATGACTCATTGAGAATATTGTGAATATCAAAGACTTATAGGGTTATTTTCCTTGTAAATGCCATCCCTATCCCCTTCACCCCTCCACTCCCGTCTTCATGGGAGACAAATCAGCCGACGCCAATAACCCCACTCATCCTGAAAACAAACCCATGCAGCCCCTTCACCCGGTATACACAGTCTCAAACATCCAACACAAAATCCGTACCCTTGACGGTGTAAAAGTATCCTACTCGTCTTGGGTCAAACTATTCATGCACCATGTTAAAGGGTATGACGTTCTTCAACTTATTAATGGCACCCCGGCTCCTGCAAAAGACTCTACTGAATTCATCTCGTGGGAGAAGATTGATGCTGTAGTATTACAGTGGATATACGGTACACTCTCCGATGAACTTTTAGTTCGTGTCCTCACTGCTGAATCCACTGACCATGAGGCCTGGTTACGCGTTGAACGCTTGTTTGTTAATAACAAAGGTCCTCGGATCCAAGCTCTCCAACACGAACTCTCCAACTACACTCTTTCTTCCGCCACAAACCTCGAAACGTACTGCCAGAAAATTCGTGATCTTACGGATCAGCTTGCTGCTCTTGGTTGCCCATGGGTTCTTCATCTCGTACGTGGTTTACCACGCGAATACGAAACCATTGCTGCTATCTTGAATCAGTCGCTTCCCAGTTGGGAAGACGCCGTTGATCAGTTGCAATCGGATGCTAGCTGAATTGCTGCTCGGGACAAATCCACACCCACTCCCCTGGTTGTGGCTGCTCTTACTCAACCAAACCCAACCTCTGATCGGCCCAACAGGGGCTACTCGGAACCCACCAACAGACCTGCCCAAGCTAACTATGCAGCCGTAGACCCACTTTAACCTACACAATTGGCCAACGCGGTTCATGCTCTCTCCATTGACTCATGTGATGGACAATGGAGCTTTGATACAGGGGCCTCTTCACACGTGACATTCGATGCATGTACACTCAAACAATTCTCTACTTATTCACCAATAGAGTCAATAATTATCGGTAATGGTCAAAAAGTTCCAGTTTTGAGCTCCGGGTCTCACACCTTAAACATTTCCTCCAAACCCTTACACCTTAAATTTGTTCTTTTCAATCCTAAAATTGTCAAAAATCTTATTAGTGTGTGTCAGTTCAATATTGATAATCATACATCGATTGAATTTGAGCCCTTTGGTTTTTCTGTGAAGGATTTCAAGGATGGCACGATCCTGAGTCGCCACAACAGTTCGAGTGATATTTATCCTCTCACACCCAGTGCTTCCGCCACCGCTTGCAACATTTCAGTTTCTTCCACAACATCTCCTTTTTGGCATCCAAGACTTGGTCATCCGGGTCAACCAATAATGGATTTTCTTCGTACTCGTCATTTTATTTCTTGTAATAAAATTAAAATGTCTTCTCTTTGTCATTCATGTCAATTGTCTAAACATAAGAGATTATCCTTTTCGGATTCTGTTTCTCGTACTTTAATGCCATTTGCTTTGTTACATTGTGATTTATGGACATCGCCCATTACAAGTCACGCGGGTTATAAATATTATATGGTTTTGACCGATGACTACACACAATACACTTGGGCATATCCCCTAAAATTCAAATCCGAAACATTTTCAAAATTTGAACAATTTCATAAATTTGTCACTACCCAATTTCGGTTACCTATTCAAGCTTTTCAATGTGATATGTGGGGAGAGTTCGATAACAATAATTTTAAAACTTTTAACACCCAACATGGAATTGAATTCCGTTTCTCTTTCCCTCATACATCTCAACAAAATGGTAAATCCGAACGCATGATTCGCCGTCTCAACGAGATCATGTTCACCCTTCTCACTCATGCTTCATTACCTTCTACCTTTTGGGTTGAAGCTCTTCACACCGCTTCATATTTACATAACATTTTACCCACCAAACTCCATGCCAATCGCACCCCTTTATCCATCCTTTATCTTCGCCAACCTTCTTACACTCACCTTCGTATCTTTGGTTGCTTGTGTTACCCCAACACTTCGGCCACTCGGTCTCATAAAGTAACTGTGCGGTCCATGTCATGTGTCTTCCTCGGTTACCCGGCAAACTATCGAGGTTACCGGTGTCTTGATGTTTCTACTGGGAAAACTGTGTTTTCCCGTCACGTCACCTTTGATGAAAATCAATTCCCCTTTGCTTTGCCTAACCAAACCACACCCTCTCACACTTTCTTGGACCCTACACCTATATTTGTTACTCATACCAGCACCTTCTGTACTATACCTCAACCACATGGCCCAATTTCAGCCGGCCCACATCCCACCCCAAACCCAACAGCCGTTACCCACTCAACCCCACCTGCTGCTTTTGGTCCACCCCACTTCACACTAGGCCCTTCCACCTCACATCCTATCAGCCCACCTCTATCCCCTGGCCCAATATCCATACTCGGCCCACACCCTTCTACCATCCACAGCCCTCCTACGGCTACTGTTAGCCCACCACCTGCCCCTCCACAGGAACCACAACCGGACCCACCCCCTCCTCTTCACCCAATGCAAACTCGGTCACGGTCCGGTATTATCAAACCTCGGCTCCCTTTCTCACTCCTCACCGAAACTACCCCATCCATGTCCCCTCTTCCTAAATCCCATCTTTATGCCCTCAAGGACCCAAACTGGGAACAGGCTATGCTTGATGAATATGACGCTCTATTAGCGAATAACACTTGGGAACTTGTTCCACGTCCTGCAAATGCCCCTGTAGTTTGTTGCATGTGGTTGTATCGACATAAGTTTAATGCATATGGATCTTTAGAACGCCACAAAGCCCGTCTCGTGGTAAATGGAAAAAGTCAAACCGTTGGTATCGACTGTGACGAAACCTTCAGCCCGGTTGTTAAGCCAACTACTATACGTACCGTCCTTAGTTTGGTTGTTTCTAAAAAATGGTCCGTCCATCAGTTGGATATGAAAAACGCGTTTCTGCATGGCACCTTAAAAGAGACGATTTACATGTTTCAACCGCCTGGCTTTACCTCCTCCACTCATCCCAAACATGTCTACAAACTCACAAAGTCCCTTTATGGGTTGAAACAAGCCCCGCGAGCTTGGTATCAACGCTTTGCAGGATATTTGGGCAAGATTGGCTTTAAGAGTAGCATTTGTGACACCTCTCTCTTGATTTATCAACGAGGATCTCACATGGCCTTTCTTCTTTTGTATGTTGATGACATCATTCTCACAGCCTCTAGTGATACTCTTCTGCATGACATCATCAGCAACCTCACGTCAGAGTTTAAAATGACAGACCTCGGGCATCTGCATCACTTCCTCGGCATCGATGTGCACAAGAAGGTAACGGTCTCTTCCTGTCACAATCCACATATGCTGCTGACATCTTAGCTCGTGCAAACATGACTAACTGCAAACCAGTTAGCACGCCGGTTGAAGTTGGACCCAAACTCAGCGCTACTTCTGGGCCTCTCTTTTTCGATGGCACTCTCTACCGCAGCTTGGCCGGAGCACTGCAATATCTCACTATCACTCGCCCAGATATCTCCTATGCAGTTCAGCAGGTTTGCCTGTTCATGCACGCTCCTCGTGAACCTCACTTTCAGTTTCTGAAACATATTCTTCGTTACGTGAAAGGCACTCTCTCACAGGGCCTCCTCATCTCTCCTTCCCCATCTGCTAAGCTCACTGCTTACTCAGACACAGATTGGGGTGGATGCCCTGACACCCGTCGGTCCACTTCAGGCTATTGTGTATATCTGGGCAGCAACCTCATCTCGTGGTCCGCTAAACGGCAATCTACAATCTCCCGTTCGAGTGCCGAATCCGAGTACAGGGGCGTCGCAAACGCTGTCGCCGAACTCAGCTGGGTCAGCAATTTGTTATTAGAGTTGAAGGTTCCGATTCGTCAGGCTAATATCGTGTACTGCGACAACATCTCTGCGGTCTATCTTGCTGAAAATCCAGTTCAACATCAAAGGACAAAACATATTGAAATGGATATCCATTTTGTTCGAGAACAGGTTCGGCTCGGTTCGGTTAAAGTACTTCATGTTCCCGCTGACTACCAGTATGCTGACATCTTCACCAAGGGACTTCCTAAGCATCTTTTCCAAAAGTTTCGGTCCAGTTTATGCCTTTGATCATCTACGGCTCAAACTACGGGGGCGTGTTAACCAATAATATTGATTTACAATATTAGTGGTATTTTTTGTATATTTGTTATATTTAGAAGATTGATTTAGTCAATCATTCCTTGTTAATCTCCTTTAATTACTCCTAGACTTGTTCTACTTATAGGGTTATTTTCCTTGTAAATGACTCATTGAGAATATTATGAATATCAAAGACTTTCACACATATCATACAAAGCAAATGAAATTAGAAACATTAAGCTCATAAATAATACCTCAAGGCAAGCCTAAGTCAGATTTTATACGGCTCGGAGTTCGCAAAATAACCGTTCTAGCATGGCTGCATGAGGGGTTGCAGGTCTAAACCTACCATCCTCCACATCGCAATGCCAATGCAACATCTTTATCCAAATTTTATATTGACTCATCAACTCATCATTACTATCATAAATAGTAGCCGGAAGCAGGCTGCATACTGAATCTACTCAACGGTTTGAAGGGCATGTGTTTAAATCCATCTCAACCCTAACACACCTAGGTAACATCCTCATCTAGTTTTTATTAGGACCCACGAACTCATCATAACACAATGAAAATCACTAACCTTATATCAATGAACCGGTGTTAAATATCAAAAGAGAAACTGTTTATAAAGTTTATGGACGCACATCTAAAGTGACATGGAACCCAAAGGCAGGTTGTCTTGATATGAATTAACCCACCTTCCCACCATAGATCTGAGAAGAAACATGTTAAACTAACAAAACAAATCAACCAAAATCAACAATTCAGTGTTCATGAAAGCTTAAAAATCATTAAATGAAAAATACTAACTTCACTGTAAAGCGAAACGTAAAACATATAAAACAATAACTAAATCGATCTTGGACTAGGGTGTTGTGACGGTACCGTTAAATGAGAAACAAATAATCGTAAAAACATTGAAGTACACACGCACACTACGACGTGTTAACTCGTAAAATGTAGACCATAACGTAAAACGAAAAATTTTAAAATATAAAAAGTATAGGGACTATAGTTAAAAGTAAAAAAGAGTATTTGAGTTAAATTGTAAAAACTTGTAAAAGTATTAGGTTAAAATGAAAATTTTGAAGGTTAAAAAGAATGAGACAAAGTTTGATACAACTCTTAAAACATGTTGTACAACTCATAAACCATAAAAAATTGGTAATTAATATATATATTATTATAGTGTAGGTATTAATATACGAGTGTGCATATAACAACACCTCGTATTAAATTATGGGTGTTGCTCTTTGCATCCTATTCAACTAGTATCCTACTCTATAATTATTTTATTATTACTAATCATTTATTAACTCAACTAACTCAAACATTAAACACCTAAACCCTTAAAGCATTCACAACCCACTCCCTATTTTTATCAATATATTTATACTAAAATTCGTTATTTTTTCTTTCTTTTTTCTAACTTTATCATTACTTTTTCTCTCTCATTCATTCACAACCACTTAAAATATATTAAAAAATTATAGTGTTTTGAATAGTGTGTTTCCAAAATACAAATTGAACAGTAAATTTTCCATACCATTCACTCACAAACACTTATAACTATACTATATAATATAAGAACTACACTCACATACTATTAGGGAACGGGTTGGAATGCTATTAGTAGTTAAAAAATTGTGACAATATAATTTTTTTTCTAAAGTACGTCCCCATGCAAAAAATTATATATGGAGATTATGAAAACTTTTTTTTCATATTAAATTCACACTACAGAAACGATATCGAGATTGTTACAATTTACCTAGATATGTTATCTAATATTTAAGTATTACATTCTTATTACATGTGACAATTCCTTGATGTAAATTTAATTAGTAATAATTACAAATTATAATTTTTTTACAATAATATTAGAAACACAAACTTGTGTCAATGGCAATGTTGTAGTACCAAAATCATTTATAACAGAGACAAAAATATGCGATATAAATAAGCAACTAACACTTAATGTGAATGAAAACTTTAAACTAAAATATGATAAAATAAAATATCTACTTAAATTAATGAATAAAATAAATTAAGAATAATTGAAATCAATGTCCAAAAATGAAAATAAAACACTAAAAACCTCTTATATTTTTCACAAAAGTAGAAAATAAAATTCGACATGTGCATATGAATCGAAAGCAACAACCAGAATATTTTATTAACATGACCTAGTTCAATAGTTTTGAATCGAAACTTCATTTATAAACTTGCATATATAGTTATAGATGGCATTAGAAGTATAGTTAAAAAAAACAAATCTTATTAAATGAGTAAACTGACCTTATTAATTTTGCTCAAATTTTTAAGTTGTTAGACATAATTTAATTGGACTTAAAAAATAACAAAACTAGTAAAGGTAATTAATATAATAAACTAGGGTCTAAATAAAAAGTAGACTATGATGTAATTAAAAAAACCGTTAAATTATTAATGGGATCATCAATTTTATGTGAAACCTACTTGCATGAAGTTAATAGCCCAAAAGAAAAATAGCGGTAAAAGCAAGGTATGTTAAGTCACGTTATTTTGATGGGCTGATTGGAGTGACTCTCGGGTTAGCATAAGGCCCACACACATAGCCCACACACATAACACAATAATTGAAGGGTTAAAAGGGGACTCTTTTGACGGCACGAAAAAGCATCTTTTTTTTTGTTTTTTTTTAACAGCAAGATCTAATTAAACATACCAAAAGTTGCAATCTAACATGATGCTAAAAGCAAAAACAGTAAAACATCGAATCAATTAACAACAAAATTACACCAATCCTTCAAATTACAATCAACTAGTTTAGCTTTATTTTTTATTCATAAAAACCCCACAAATTGATCTCCTTGATTATGCTACTTTTTTTTAATGGTCATATATTAATAGAATGGAAACTAATAGGCCATTAGCAAGACGCTAAGGCCAACAGTACACCACATATTACAACATACTTACTCCACATCAAACGTACACCATTTATGTCAATCTAAGTTTTTAATATATTCTTTATTTCTAATCCATGAATTTGAGATAAAAATTAAATCATCCACCACTTTGATTATGCTACTTATTAATGGCTTCTTTTTGTTAAAATGACTTCATTTCTTTCGTTTCATAAACACTAACATGATTTGGGTGTAATCTTGGAATAAAAAATAATGAAGAAGTCACATACATAATCAAGATTAGAAGATCTCATCGCGAATATGTTTGGCTAAATTACCTGTGATCAACCTCGGGGTGTAGGGTTAATGGTTGCATGCATTTAAAAAGACGAACATATTGTTCGAAAAAGTCGATGTGGCTTAAATAAAGCCCAATCCATCAAAAAGAAGGATGTAACACCATTTCAAAAGCTAACGTTGCTTAAATAAAGTCCAATCCTTCTAAAAGCATAGATTAAATAAAGTCCAATGTCACAAATTATCTGATAACGACAAAATGTTTAGAAGATAAAATTGTCAAATTCATTTTGGACAACTTGATTAAATCACACACATTAAAGAGCGAATGAAGATTATGCTCTCACTAACTTTGCAATGCTAGTTCGCTCATTTAAGTCAAAGCTCAAGAATGCAAAGTGAAGTGTGGATTATCCATCGAAATACTTAAACATATATTCCTAAGTGAGCTAGATATAGTAGTGATAGTTTGATATTGAATCTAGTTTCATTATAAACAATCTTTTTAATACTCGATACAAACTTTAAATTATATCTCAGTCATACTCTTGATAGTATGATAGTTTGATCTCTCACTCCACACAATCTCATCATTTGTTGAAAACTGATGCAGGATCAAAGTCAAACAAATGACTCAATAACAATAGATAATCAAAGACGATAGATTGAACTAAAGATTCCAAGAATAACGTTCTTATATTTTATAAATCAACAAAAACTCCTAATAAATGAAAGTAACCCTTAATATTTATACTAGACCTACCAAGTTAACAATAATGACAAACTAAAACAAAATATAAACTGAATAAATAAAAAAATAATAAAAGTAAATAAATATTATTATTTAAATCTTCATATAATCTTCAACCTAGATCCCACCGGATCCCACTTGAGAACAACTTTGACTTTTAGATCGTCTCCCGCATCATTCGCCCCGTCTAAAAACGGACTCCTCCTTGAGTCTTGAGCCGTTTGACAACCTTAACCAAACCATCTGCTTCTTTAAACTAAGTTTTTCAGAAATGGCACACAAAACCGGTCTAGCTTCCTTAGATATTGGGCCACTAGTATTGGCTTGTGACGGCCCACTTCTTTTTAGCAAATTCCAAATAGTCTTCACTTTCCACCGGCCCATTTGCATTCATATTTTCATGTTGAGTTTTATTTCCATGCGGTGGCACAATAATATTAGTTGAAGTGGATTAATGTTGTAAACCACCATTTCCTAAATTTAAGATAACTAGGTGTATTCAAGTTCGCGCTTGGCGCGAAATGTCTTAGTCCTTGCAAATGATCGTTCCCCTCTCGTATTTACATTTCAAATATTTGTTTTACAGTTACAAAATAAGGTAGCATGTGAAATAACAACAGTAAATCTTACAAGGCATAAAGAACACTAAAAACCTTGCAAAGGAAAATGAAAAAAATGCGATGAAGTTCAATTAAGCATTCTGTTAAATGACACATTCCTTATATACAATTTTCATATTAGCAAAAATCAAAGACCTCTTTTTCACTATATGCCCTTAACCTCAAAGTGCTTAGTCTCTCACTTTAAAAGCTTGAAGAATGCACAAATAAGATAGTGGGGGAGGCGGTGAATAATGCCCAAAAAACTAAAACTTACCTATTCCTCCCATTGGTTTATTAATATATAGAAGATAATCTTAGTCATGCACAAATCGGGTTTTGGGCCGGACCCGGAACCGGGTTTAAATCGGGTTCGGTCCAGTTGGGTTTTTTTATACCCGGGTATTGGTGAACCCGGGTACGAACCCGGGTCGGGTTCACTTGCGGGAAAACCCTATCCGCCATATCCGGGTAGGGTCGGGTCGGGTTCGGGTTCGGAACCGGATCCAATACCGGGTTTAGTTTACTTTTTCTAATTTTCTTTTATTTTTTATGTCCAATACCGGGTTTAATATCGGGTCCAATACCGGGTTCACGGGGTTTAGACCGGGTCGTGTTCGAGTCGGGTTTAGGTCCGGGTAGGGTCGGGTTTTAGAAATTCAAAAAAACCCAAACCGGGTTGAAACCGCCGGTTTATTCCGGGTACGAAACGGGTACACCGGGTATCGGGTTGTACCCGGACCCGGGTCGGATACAACGGGTCGGGTCCGTATCCGGTTTTTTTGTACAAGTCTGGATAATCTTCTCCTTCATCACGTGTATTTTGGCCCAATAAAATAATATCTTCCATTTGATTTATGGTAACAACCAAATTATCCAATTCTACCGCCGAATAATTAAAATATATATTAAAAAGAAACTCAACTGTTATAGTAATGTTTCTTTCTTTTAACTTTGGCCACAAACTTCTTGACAAATTGAGATTTAAAAACAGCCTCCTATAGTCTTTGGCCATAACCCATGTGTAGTATTCCTTTTTTTTAATTGTGTTTGAGAGTCGTGTTTTATTCGCCGATTTTGTCAAACAAATTATAGTATTTTATAGTTTGGCCATCAGTTTGTTTTGGGATTTTAGAATTTCATCACCAAACTATTTATGGTTAATTTTTATGTTCCAACTTAAAACACTAAAGTTGATAATTTTAAAGTTTTGCCCTTTTATGGTTCCTGATGAACCGAAATGACAACAATCAAAATAACCCGGTTTTGCGTGTGGGAAAAACAACTGGCCTCCCACTATATAATTTTCGAGAAAACCACTAAAGTTTACTAAGACTTCGCTTTTATGATTTCCAACGAGCCGGCCCGATAATAACCAAAGTAACAACGTTATGCGGCGCCGCGTAGTGCGAGAAAAAACCTATTATATATTAAAAAGCAACTTAGGTTGCTACAAGGAAATTTCTAGATTTTAAAATTTGCCACTTCACTTTGTTAAGTTTAAGTTTTTCACCTAGCTATTTTTTAATTTTTATTTCTTTACACAATCCAAAATTTTATATAAGATTTTATTTATGTATGTATTCAAAATTGAAAAAACTTTTTATATCTTATGCTAGAGCGAGTGACGTTATTGAATCGGTGTTTGATTTTATGATTTTTAGATGAACTGGAACGATAACAATCAAACTCCCACTTTGTTGCATGGCGTGACCGCAATTTACTCGCCGCAAAACGCGAAAAGAAAAACTAGTTCAAATTATTCCCAAAATTTCAAGAGTTTGTTATTATTTTCAAAAGTTGAGAATAACTGCTCCGGCCACAATGCTTGGCATCATTGCCTGACGCCACCGTATCCACCAACGTTTGATCACACTTACCCACATTCGATGCGTTAAAAAACTTGTGAAAAATACTAGTCCATGTTTTTGCGTACTCCGCCATATTCTTCTTCGAGTTTTTCCCTAAGGTGGTGTAGTTGGAAAACTTATTTACCAAAATGATGTAGTTGGTAAAATATTTACCAAAATAGTGTAGTTTTAAAATTTTTTTCTTACTTTTGTTATTATTTCCTACTTATTTAAATGTTATTTTATACTTATAGAATGATATCTTTAAATTTAAAAAAAATGTTTATATTTAAGTTAACTTTTTTTATAATTTTCCAGAAATTCTTTTAAGTTTTTTCCTAAAACTATAAGAAAATAATTCAAATGTTAGATTATTGTAATAATATAAAAATGTATTTTATTTCATGCAACATTTTAACCGGAAATGTAATATATTTTTATTTAAGTTTCGTTTGCTTTTTACCATTTCTATTGTACGCTTTTTCCAAAAAAAATCATTCGTGTAACAACTTAGAAAATATTCTTATAGATATTATACTTTGCACATAATTTAACATATCTATATTATATATATATATTACTAATTTTCTACTTAGTTATGCATATTTAGTTGCACAACATGCTTAATAGGTTGTAGTTTTGATTTTTTATTTTGTTAAATAACTAATACTTTTAACTCTAATAGCTTTCATCTTTTATATTTAACACAAACATATTTTTTCACTTTCAATTTTGATCTTATATATTTTTTTATCTTTCATACATTTTTTGTTATTATGTTTCGGTCTAAAACTTATTAAGTTAACATGCCGCAACATGTGTATGTGGTTCAACGTTTTTATTTCTACTTTTCTGTTTAATGGTCTCGTTGCGTTTTACGTTTTGATCTGATTTTTACACATTAACAAGCCGCACCGGGCGTGAATAGTTCAATGTTTTTACGTCTACGTTTTCTTTTCATTTTTATTTCTTTTGTTTTGCGAGTCTTTACGGTGTTGGGGTCACTAGCAACAGTCTGACATTGGTGCTTGTAGAGATTAATGAAGAGGCTGATGCAACCCAAATATCCAAAGTCTATCCTGCATACTGCACAAGTGCATTAAAGAAGAATGCTTAGGAAGTTTCACACATGCAACAGAAATATTCTAAGTGTGAAATCTTCTGAAGCTAAGACCAATATCTTCCGACGCCAAAAATGAAGTCTTCCGAAGCCTCATAGACAAAGTCTTCCGAAGCTTCAACTTATGAAGATAGATTTCTTCCGAAGACTTTTGACACATGCTTTATCTGATGTACTGTTCCATAAAGCTGGACACCTTTCCACTGCACCTCTGTAAAGCCACCAACTTACATGAGTTGGTGAAAAGGTCCATGATTTTGGTATCTGTACATTGAGGTCTTGAGTTTATAACTTTCTACTTGATGTACTTTATCCTTTTTGTAATAGATAAGGATGTGAGTTATGGCATATCATAGTCACTAGTGAAAAGACAATCTGCCTTTTGACTCTACAATTGATTTTATTTGTGTCTAGTCAATTGTATCCAGCTAGCTTTCAAAGTATAGCCGGCTGTAGGTTGTAGTATAAGTATTCCTTGTTCTTGTATCTTTCCATTATGCTTTGTAACACTTGTAATAAAACTTAAGAAAACAATATACTGCAATCTTGAAAACCATCTCACTGTGTATCTTGCTCTTGTGTTTTGTCTCTTATATTACTTGTGTACTTAGTGTCAATCTTGTGGTTAATCCAGTCTTCCTATTTAATTAAGTTTGGTTAATCTCCTCTTTGTGTAGTTGTGTTGTAATTGACCCTCTTCACCGATCCTGCAGTGCTACTTAGCATTGTTTTGCACCCCGCTGCAACACGGGGCATAAATCTAGTTAATACTATAATCTAAAATTTTAGAAAAGGTTTTTAGAGTTTTAGAAAAAAACTTAAAAAGAACTTCGGGAAGACTATAAAAAACTTAATTTAAATAAAAAGAAAATTTTAAAATTTAAAGATATTATTGTAGAGATTAATAAAGAGGCTGATGCAACCTAAACATCTTAAGTCTATCCTGCATGCTGCACAAGTGCATTAAAAAAGAAGCTTAGGAAGTTTCACACATGAA
>BJCM01268244.1:0-11503 GCA_018326385.1 Flaveria bidentis
TTTACATGCTTATTCTGACAGTGATTCTAATGGTTGTAGGTTAAACAGAAAATCGGTATCCGGAGGGTGTCAATACCTGGGATATTGTTTGGTGTCATGGCAGAGCAAGAAACAGACCATTGTCTCTCTTTTTACAGGAGAAGCAAAATACATTGCTGCCTCTAGCTGTTGTTCCCAAGTTCTTTGGATACAACACCAAATGATTGACTATAGAATTAACTTCCTCCACACGTTGTTGTTTTACGATAACGAAGCAGCCATTGGAATTGCAAAAAATCCTATTCATCATTCCCGAACCAAGCACATCGAAACTCGGATTCATGCAATTCGTGATGCCCAAGAAAAGGGTTTTATCGATATTATACCCATTGACACAAAAAATCAAAAAGCGGATCTTTTCACAAAAACTTTTGATAAACCATGTTTTTATGAATTGATCTCTATGCTCAGGTTAATATCCTTTTAAACTTCTTTTCATTTCTTCTCTAATTTTTTTTTAAAATTATTATCATAAGCTTTTTAATAATTTTAACCTATATAAAATAAATTTTGGGGGAGCATTACAATAATCAGGGTGTTAATTTTAAAAATGACGAGAAATGATTTTATATCCTCTGGATATGTTAATTTTTGCATTATTGGTACTTAAAATGACAAATGATAGTAATTGATGTTGTTATCTATTTCACATCTTATTTAAAAAAAAGAGCACATATAATGCTCAAACAAACAAATTCTTTAACGATATGCTTGATAGAATCAGCTTGACAAATAAAGTAAATAGGAGCATTTTGATTTACATTAAAATATATGCTTGAGAATGTCTGGATTTACGTGATCATTTTGGCCTGCATGAAAACTGAGTCCCGAAAAAAATCGGATTAAGAATTGATCTTTCTCACACCATGATACTAATCATATAAGCGCTATCCATCAGTGATGTTTGGTGTATTTATTTGTCTTGTGTTTGTGCTAATCTCCTCTGCTATACGGTGGTACTGACCTAGAGTGATGATCTCCTCTGCTGTACGGTGGTACTGACCTGGAGCTCTCATTGGCACATGATTAAATGGTCATCTCCTTTGTTATACGTGAGTATATACCTGGAGCTCTCACCTATTTGATCTAATTTATATCACATAATCTAAATGATGATTTCTTATCTGAATGCAATATTCTGATAATACTCACTTGCACACTAATGCACAAACCTTGCTCTATAAAGATCGTACCAAAATTCAAGAAATCCTGAGGTTGGGTGAGGGTTTTTGTCAAATGATTGTGCGGT
Source organism: Flaveria bidentis (assembly GCA_018326385.1). Lineage (NCBI taxonomy): Eukaryota > Viridiplantae > Streptophyta > Magnoliopsida > Asterales > Asteraceae > Flaveria > Flaveria bidentis. The sequence goes on from BJCM01268244.1 coordinate 1,289, forward strand.
CCCAACATTCTAAAGCAACTAATCAAAACTTAACAAATCATATGCTATCTGTTGAAAAAGATAAGGCTTGGGTTTAAGTGGACAAACATATCAGTAATCGTTATTGATCTTTTTAAGAATTTTAAAATTCATTCAAAGAATATGATTAGATTCAGTTATCAATATGATCTCATTACCGATCGATGATCTAATTCATCTTTGTGCTATATATTTATCTTGAGGATGTGATCTTCGATAAATTTTGAGCTCTGTTTTGTTTACTTTGCTGTAAAAAAATTTGCAGCGAAACTATACTTTCGCTATTTGTTTCGCTAGACGAAATTGCAATTTCGCTTAATATTCTCATTATAAGCAAAGTCATTCTGATCTGAATTTCTTCTGACGAAATTGCAACTTCGCCTGGCGAAACTGTTGTTTCGTCCGGCGAAACTATAGTTTCACAGCATGCGAAACTATTTGCTATTTAAGTCCTTTTCCGAAATTACATCCTCACACTTTCGCACTTTCGTAATTTCCTCTTACTTAGGGCTTTACCGTGACTGGTTCGATTGATATCGTGATTTTAGGTATTGTTTATGTGTGTTGCTTGTATTTGGTTCGCATGTATGTTTTGAACTCATAACACTCTTTTAATCTTGTTAAAAATAACATATTTTCTGATTATTTGGTTGTGTTACTTTGGTGTCTTCATTGTTCATCCAGCGAAACTGAGCAAAAGTTCTTAATATTTTAGCGAAACTGTGAGGTTATTCTGTCCATGCGAACCTAACAGTTTCGCTGACCTAGCTTCAGTTCCGCCGGATATGAACATAAGCTCGTCAGTTCCGCCCGGTCGAAACTATCTTTCCTTGTTAGCGAAATTGATATGTTTTAGCTGCGAAACTACATTTTCGCCCGCCAAAACTGTCTGCGAAACTATTCTTTCGGCAAACAAAATTTTTTTAATTTAATTTTCTTTTATTCTTTTCTTAATTCCTTAAATTCTTATTTAACTTATCTGGTCTCTTTCTGAGGATCAAATGGCTAACTTAAAGTTCGATGAGCGGAATAATATCACTGCTATTCTGGATGATACACATCCTAAGGCTGCTGGGTTCAGAGACTGTATAAGATGGCTGCAAAGATCACCCATAGCTTATGCCATATCTCATTCGACCACCATTTATGATCTTCATATCAGAGATTTCTTGAGATCTGCAGAGTACGATACGCGAGGAAATTCACAAAGAATTACTGGTAAAGTCCTAGATCACGAAGTGACCATTACTGTTGAGATTGTTTCGAGGATTTTGAGACTAGAAGAGGATTCTGGAGATGAAGTTACTATGTCAGAGTCAGAGGTTTTCAAGGCGTTTAGTAGCATAGGATATGAGGGGCCAGCTTTTGGTTCCCGCAAGGAGATCAAGAAGTCATTTCTGTCCAAGGAGTGGAGGTTTATTGCTCATGTTTTTATTATGTGTCTTGATCACCGTAAAGGTGGATCGGACAGACTAAACATTTATTAGGCAAAGGCAATGATGTTATGTTGCAAAGGAGAGAAGGCCAACATTGCCAAACTGATATTTGCATGCATGGCTGAGAATGTGATGGCCTTGAAGAAGGACAAATGGCTGTTATATCCTTGTTTTCTTCAGATGATTTTTGATGATCTGATACCAAATATACCAAAACATGGAGAGGTAAAGAGGCTAGTACAAATGAACCCTCGTATTTTTGCTGACTGTTGTGCAATTTGCCATGATTTTAGTGGAAAGATCACCCATCTTTGGGAAAATATGTACCCTCCAGAGAGATGGAGTTATATTAAACGAGTGGATGATTTTGAGAACAAAAGAGCTGAAAAATCCAGGGCATAACGATCTGAAGCAACAAAGAAAAGAAAAGATATGCTAAGGAAAAAGATTATGATTTTGAGGAAGATATAAATGAACAAGCTGAAGAGATAAGAGTGGAGAAGAAAAGAAGATCGAAGAAGAAAGCCGATACTGCAGAAACTGAGAGGCGTACTAAACAGATACATGAAGGATTCACTGAAAAAAGGGAGGAAAGAGGAAACCTTGATGAAGACATGATTCGCAGTCTAAATAATTCTTTGGAAAATGAACTGAGCATGATCAAGAGTAAACTTACCAACCAAGAGATTAGAGAAAAACAAAAAGATGAGGTGATAGAAGGCATGAAGAAGATGCTTGTTGATCAAAACTGCCTTTTGAAGAAGTTATTTGAGGAGATTGCACATCTGAAAGCTGCAGCCGGCCTGCCTGATCAACTAACTCAATCTGAGTTAGATGATCCGACTGACACTTCAAAGTATCCATTTCTAAATGTGGGTACTTCATCCAAGTCAGTAGAGGGCACATCTGGTGTAGCAACCATTGATGCTGGAGATTGTGAGACTAGAGATGAGGATGTTGGAAGAGAGAATGAAGAAGAAATCTTTGAGGCTGGATTTGTTGAGATGGGTCTTGATGTAGAGAAGGATTTAGTTGGAGAAGAAGTAATAAGAGAGAAGTCTGTGGAAAGAGATGTTGAAAAAGGGAAGGGATTGATTGATGAAGAAGAAGATGATGAACAACTCATAGACTATGACTCTGAACCGGAGTTCTATGAAGTTGATGAGAGACCATTGATCTATGTAGCAAAGAAAGGGGAGGATGCTGAAGATGTGTTTGAGATGGATAGAGGCGATTGGTTTGTAAAGGAGAAGGAACCAGAAGAACTCACTCCCTTATTCCAACATATGGGAGGGTTGAGTAAACAGGAGGCCGACAAGAAGATTATAAGCTAGGCCTATAATCCTGGGCTAAAAATGTTCATGATTAAGAGGAGGGGAGGTAATATTAGCTACTTGCATAAGAGGGAGGCTTTTAAGTCCTTGCCTAAATGGGATCTTAGTTGTTTGGCAACTCTACCACTTCTGAATGCACATCTGAGCAAGAGAGCCACACTTCTGATGAAAGAATTACAAAACGGGATTAATGACAACTTCAAATCGTTTGGTTACATGAAGGCAGAACGGAGAAGGTCAAAGAAAGACAAGGACTGGGAAACAGGAATGGGAAGAATTGTTCTGAGAGTTAAGCCGCCAAAGACTATGAACAGGGTGACATTATCTGATCCCCTTCCCCAACAGCTACAGGATTTTGAGAAATGGTTTTATGATAATAACACTAAGGAAGATGTGATTAGGGTGAAAAATGGCAAAGAATTTAAAGTTTTTGATCCTATGGAATTGTTTAGTTTATGTGACGAAGATTTATTAGTGTTGTGTGACAATCACATAAAGGCTAGGGCTGGGAAAGAGACTCGGAAAGAAGCTAGTCTTTTTATGAATGTAGCCAACAAGATTATAGGGGTGAGGTCAAAGGTGAAGAAATTAGCCGAAAGGGTAAGGGATCAAGATGACCTTAACATGGATATTCAAGATTTGGCCAAGCAGTTTGAGAGGGCTAGTGCTCATCCCAACGGAGCTAGTGATGCAGGAGGAAACCGTAAAGAATCATGTGCTGAAGCTTCAGAGGGAGCTGTTGCAGGAGATGCTGAAAATTAATCTAAAGCAACAAAGGTCACTGGAGCTGAAGAGACTAATCAAGCCGAGTGAAGATGGCGAGTTCCAACCTAGGGGGAGTATTGAAGATCATGTATAGGTTGGACTCACCTTAGTTTAGTTTGTTTACTTTTACTTGTAATAGGTCTTGTGTTATTTTCTTTTGTAAGTACTTAGATTTACGTTTCTTGGCAATCCAGCGAAACTGTGAGCGAAACTATAAGTTCGCTCACAGTTAGTTGTTTTGTTTGCATGGCAAAATTACTATTTCGCCTAGCGAATCTATAGTTTCGGCAGTTCAGTTTCACTGACAACGAAACTGTCTGCGAAACTATAGACTGCTATATATTGTTTTGTTTCTTCTCAATGTAGGTAAGCTTGCAAAACCCTAATCGATTATCATTGTTGCAACTTACCATTTCAAAGCAGTTAATACACAGAATTATCCTTGTGCTTTATGTTATTGATTGTCATTGATCATTGTCTTATCATGAATGAGTTCTCATTGTGTTCAATCCTTTTTGTTATTATTGTTTAGTATATTTGTTGGATATTGAATGATTCTTAATATCATTTGCACTGTGATACGATCACATGGATCAACATGGTTTAAGACTGTTTGGGAGAGATGGCTAATGAGCTCATCAGGCTGAGCATGAGGAACCTTAGCACTGATCCTTGAAGAGATGGGAGTGGTCTGCTCCTCAGGATAAGTGGGAGCTCTATTGTCCACTTCCTCCTATATTGGTGAGTGTATAGGGGCCTCCACAGACTGAATAGTCTGAGCAGGGGTTCGTTTGGATTTTCTTTGATAGGTGAGGGTGATTTGAGGATGTTTGGGTGGTTAGGATGTAGAAGGTGTGGGTTCAACACTAACTGGTGCTGCTAGGTTGTCACCTTGAACAATGAGCTCTAACATTTTTAGGACTAGGGCTATTTCTATCCCAGAGAAGCCAACAATAGGCTTTCTCAGTATTTTAAAGATTTCGGACTTCATATGTCCCAATTTAAGAATGTTACATGTTTCCCTTAACTGTAAGCCTAGTTCACAGTTAAGAATGTATTGGACATATCTAGGAAACATGTAATATTCTAAGGAGTCCAAGTTTGCAAGTAAGTTAGTGTAAACAAACTAAGAGTACCTGAACTTGACCCCCTGAATAATTCCATGGATAATGAAGGAGAGATCTTTAGGAATCTGGTCCCATCCACCATGCTTGTTTGATAAGCTGTGGATAACCACATGGAGCAGGAATCTCCACTGGGATGAGACCTTCCCTTTCCTGAAGATCTTTACAAAGAATTCTCCCTCACACCCCATCTACTCAAAGGAATGATTGACAGCTTCCTTTGGGAAGAACACCTCACCTTCATCATCATCCAGCTGAAGATACATGTTGATGATGGCAGGAGTGATGAAGACTATTCTCCCCTGCACTGTGGCAGACAGTTATGAACTCTTGACAGGTCTTCCAAAATTCGAGCAGATGATCCTCATACAATGGAGGATAAATGGTTAGGGAGGTGAAGTAGTTGTACAAAGCTAAGAAGCGACAAACCTCTGAGAAATGAGGATCTTTCTCAGAGCTTAACAGAGCAACCTGGTTATGTTGCCTGTGTAGCTGCATGGTAAAGTTTGGGTCATTTCTGTGAATGGGGTTGGCCATTGTGAGGTAGCTTAAGGATGAAGAAAGAAAGAAGAAAGAAATTTCAGAGAGAAATTTGGGATTTTAGGTTTGGAGGAAGAAGCAGATGATAGAAAGAGGGGGAAACCGTTGGGTTTATATGTGAAAAGAATTTCAGATAAAGTTTAATGAAAAAGGATAAACTTTGAATCCAGATGTCGGCCCCACCTCTGAAAAAGTAGTTTACTTTTGCTCAAAAAGTAGTTTTCTTGGAAGTCAAAAAGCTTCCGAAGGTAAATTATCTTTGAAAGTTTTAATGAAAAAGCTTCCAAACCTAAAAGGACTTCGGAAGAATTTCCTGAGAGTTTTGAAAATTTTGCTTCAGAAGAGAAATTAAGACTTGAATGCTTTGTACATAAAAGAACAAGGCTTCCGAGAGTTAATTTTGCTTCGAAAAAAAAGGTCCTTGAAAACATATAAGTGTCTAAGACAAGCATTTAAGCTTCGGAAGATTATTCAGAAAACTCTTCCGAAGGTAAAATTTCTTAGACAGTTATTTGTTTTGAAGGCATGATTTTCTTCCGAAGATAAAACATATCTTTCGAAGGATCAGAAATTTTCAAAAATCTAAGAAAAGTATTCAAAAAGATTTTCATCCAAAGAAAAACAAAAGCTTATTTAAGTGATGAACTAGACATCTTAGGACACACATATTTTAAGAAATAATAAGAATTAGTTTTAAGAAAAACCTACTCAAAGTTGATCATCCCAATAGCTGATATTAGATATTTAAATCTCTCTTCATCAAAATCCTTTATAGACTGATCAGCATATTGTTCATCTATGTGAATTTTGACTAGTTTAATTAACCCCTTTTCATAATTATCTCTTATTAAATGATACCTGATATTGATGTGTTTGGTCCTTGAGTGCTGCACAGGACTTTCTGTGATTAAGATAGCACTGTTGTTGTCTATATGAATGGGAGTCTCCTTGAAGTTTAACCCATAGTCTAGCATATGATTCTGAATCCAAAGCACTTGAGCACAGCAGCTTGCAACAGCAATGTATTCAGCTTCAGCAGTTTATGCAAAGACACAGGATTGTTTCTTGCATTGCCATGAGACCACCCATCCACCAAGAAACTGACATCCCCCAGATGTAAACTCTGCATTCATATTGCAACCACCATAATCACTATCTGTATATGCATAAAGATTAAAGTCAGGAGTTTTAGGATACCATAAACCAAGTGTTGAAGCACATTTAAGGTATCTTAGAATCCTCTTGATAGTGATGAGGTGAGACATCTTAGGGTTGGCTTGATATCTTGCACAAATGCATGTAGCAAACATGATATCAGACATGTTAGCTGTAATATACATAAGAGACCCAATCATAGCCCTGTAAAGGTGTTCATCCACCCACTCCCCCTCAAGATCAGGTCCAAGGGAGTGGTATCTTTCTATGGGTGTCTTAGCAATCTTACAATCAGTCATGTTAAACCTCTTGAGTATGTCTTGAAAATACTTTGACTGACCAATGAAGATGCCATCTTCAACTTGCTTCATTTGAATTCCCAGAAAGAAATTGAGTTCCCCCATGGCACTCATTTCAAATCTATCTTTCATCAGCTTCTCAAAGTCTTTGCAGAGCTTTGGATTAGTTGAACCAAAGATGATGTCATCTACATACACTTGAACTAGCAGTATGTCACTTCCCTATCCTTTGATGAAAAGAGTTCCATCTATAGTACCTCTCCTGTATCCATGCTTGCAAAGATACTCAGATAGTGTCTCATACCACTTCACGGGTGCCTGATGCAGCCCATAAAGAGCTTTGTCAAGCTTGGATACATAATCAGGATGATTAGGATCTATAAAACTAGGTGGCTATTTGACATACACCTCTTCATCAATTACTCCATAAAGAAAAGCACACTTCACATCAAGTTGAAAGACCTTGATGTTCTTGGATGCAACAAATGCAAGGAATATCCAAACAGCTTCCAGTCTTGCTACAGGAGCAAAGACATTAGTGTAGTCAATCCCTTCTTCTTGTGTGTACCCTTGAACAACTAGTCTAGCTTTATTCTTGATGATAATGCCTCTATCATCCTTCTTATTTCTAAACACTCATTTGGTTCCAATGGTAGTCTTCCTATGGGGAAGAGGACAAAGGTTCCAAACTATCTGCCTTTTGAATTGAAGCAGCTCATGTTGCATAGCTTCAACCCAACTTCCATCCTTTAGAGCCTCATCAACTTTCTTTGGCTCTATCTAGGATAGGAAACAAGAGTGAAGACAAACATTTGCTTCATGGGTTTGTCCTCTTGTTCTTTCCCCTGTGACAACATCTCCAATGATGTTTTTGGTAGGGTGAGACTTGTGGATCCAAAGCTGAGGGATCACAACAAGTTGTTGAGAGAGATCTAAATTAGAGAAATTTAGATCTGGCATAGATGTTGCACCCACCATATTAGCACACTTATCAAGAGAAACTTGATCTAATGAGTGTGTGACATCATTGATGTTGTCATCTATGGAGTGGTTATCAGCATCAAGAAACTCTTGATCACTGTCACCACCTCTATTGGTTTCTTCTACATGTGAGACATCTTTATCTGGTTGTGGAGCCTCTGAGCTAGAATTTGATGGCATCCCATATGTATCAGCTTAGGTTGTCATTGTAGTGCTGATAGAAACCTCATTTGCAGAAGAAGTTTCAACTGGAGCTGAAAATATGTGACTTGAAGATCTTCTTAGCTCAAATCTAGGATCAGGATCACCTGTATTTAAATTTTTTGCAGATCCTGAAATAATCTCATAAGATTTGTTAAAACAGTTGGTAACTAAATCAAGATCAAATAGCCAATCAGGACCAGAACTAGCTACACAGGGTGTGTGTTCATTGAAAGTCACATTGGCTGACTCCTTAACAATTCTATTCTAAAATTGTATACTCTGTAAGCCTTAGCTTGTGAAGAGTATCCAATGAAGTTGGAAATTTGATCTTTGGTATTCAAGATGGTGCAAGGACATCCAAATGACATAAGAAAACCAATGAAAGATTTCCTCTTGTGCCAAAGTTCATAAGGAGTCTTGCCATGAGTCTTGACTACTAAAACTCTGCACATAGCAGGCAGTGTTGACTGCCTCTCCCCAGAAGGTGATGGGCAGCTTAGAGTCAGACAACATGGTTCTTGCAGCTTCAATCAGTGTCCTGTTTCCCCTCTCATCAACACCATTTTTCCGAGGAGTCTTAGGAGCACTGTATTGTCTTGTAATACCTTTTTCATCCCAAAATGTATCAAGGATTTAGTTCTTTAATTCAGTTCCCTGATCACATCTTATGATTTTGACCTTGTGATCAAATTGATTCTCAATCTTCAACATGAAACTCTTTAGAATCTTAGGAGTCTCATCCTTGGTTCTAAGGAAGAAGACCCAAATGAATCTTGTAAAGTCATCTGTGATCACCAAACAATAAGAGGTCCTTCCTAGACTCATTACACTGGTGGGGCCAAAGAGATCCATATGTAACAAGTGTAGGGGTGTTGTGATGGAGTTTCTTTCCTTAGGCTTATGAGATACCTTATGTTGCTTCCCTTTCAGGCATGCAACACAATGGTCATCACTTGTAAACTCTTTATTTGGTATTCTAGTTACCAAATGATTCTTAATAAGTTTATTCATGTTTTTAAAGTTTACATGACACATTCTTTTCAGCCATAGGAAAGACTCATCACTATTTGCTTTAGACAGAAAACATGAAACTTCTCCAGAGGGAGATGTTTCTTGCAAATCCATCTTGTACATGTTCCCTTTCATGGGGGCTCTAAGCAGAATATGCTCATGAGGAATGACCACCCCGGGCTTGAGAACAATGCACTCATGCTCAGTAAAGAGCATGTTATGACTCTAATCACAAAATTGGGATACCCTCAGAAGATTGTACCCAAGCTCGGGCTTGAGAATATGCTCATGAGGAATGACCACCCCGGGCTTGAGAACAAAGTTTACCTTTTCAATGTTGAGTTTACCATTTGTGACCTTTCCCCTTCCAGAAATGTAACCACCTTCATCTCCTCCAAAAGCAACTGGCCCTCCATCAATCCTTTCAAAGTTCTGGAGTAGTGACCTATTGCTTGTCATGTGCCTGGAACAACCATTATCAATGATTCAGACATTTTTGTTTGTCTTGAGCTGTCCCTGCACAAAGAAAATGATTAGTTACATTTGGAAACCCAAGCCTTACCTGTCTTGGGCTCATTAAGTGAAACAGAAGGTAATGCAACAGTAATAGATCCTATGGTTGTGCTAGGAGGATCTTAAGCTGTTTTTGATGGAAAATTTTCAGTCACTTGGTGTAGGATCGTTGAAGAGGGTCAGTTACATCACAACAACACAAAGAGGAGATTAACTAAAACTTAATCAAACTGTAAACTGGATTAACAAAGGTAAGATACTAAGAACACAAGTAATGTAAGAGACATAACACAAAGAACACAAGTATATGGTTTTCAAGAATGCAGTATATTGCTTTCTCTATGTTCTATTACATGTGTTACAAAGCATAATGGAAAGATACAAGAACATGAGATACTTATACTACATCCTACAGCCGGCTATACTTTGAAAACCAGCTGGATACTATTGACTAGACACAAACAAAATCAATTGTAGAGTCAAAAGGCAGATTGCCTTTTGACTTATGACTATGACATGCCATAACTCACATCATTATCTATTATAAAAGGGATAAAGTACATAAAGTATAAAGTTACAGACTCAAGACCTCAATGTACAGTTACCAAAAGCATGGACCTTTTCACCAACTCATGTAAGTTGTTGACTTGCAGAGATGCAGCGGAAAGGTGTCCAGCTTTATGGAACAGTACATCAGATAAAGAATGTTACTAAAAGTCTTTAGAAGAAATCTGTCTTCATGAACTTGAAGCTTCGGAAGAATTTGTCTCTGAGGCTTCGGAAGACTTCATGTTTTGCTTCGGAAGATATTGGTCTTGGCTTCGGAAGATTTCAC
>BJCM01268245.1:0-22678 GCA_018326385.1 Flaveria bidentis
AGGCTTAAACATTTTTAAGTTTATTAACTTTCATTTCATAACACCTTTATTGTTCTTATTATTATTTTTATTCTTATTATTATTATTATTATCATTATTATTATTATTACTTATTATTAGTATTAGTAATATTATTATTACTTACAATTATGTTCAATTTCATAATTAAACTATTAACTTTCAATTTGAAGAATTAAAGACATACAACTAAATAAGCATAAGCAAACATAAGTTTCATAATTGACAACTTTGGCCCTTACAAGAATAAATGACGTTAATTTTTAATTAATGTAAAAATACAAGATGTTACAGTCTTCGTGATTTTCGTCATTGTTGTTATTGTCTTCATTCTACTTGCCATCATGGTGTTTGTCCCCTTCATTGTAGTTGTTGTCTTCGTTGTTGTTTTGGTCATTGTTATCGTCGTTATTTGTTTAGTTGTCATTGTTGTTTTAGTTGTTGATGTCGTTGTTGTCGTCGTAGTTTTCATCTTCATTATGGTGTTGTTGTCAACGTGTGGTTGTTGTGGTGATTGTCATTGTTGTTTTGGTTATCATCATCGTCCTTGTTATGGTCGTCATTACGGTGGTTGTCAATGTTATGGTTGTCATCGTGGTCTTCGCTGTGATGGTTGTCGTTGTTGTGGTTGTCATCCTTGTTGTTATCTTCACTAATAGTTTATTTTTTTTACTATTAACTTTGGTCTCTTATATTTTCCATCTTTTATAAATTTTTCGCTTTTACGTTTTGGAGTAAAATGTTTTGAGTTAACATGCTATGTGATTCAACATTTTTACCTTTATTTTATTCCGTTTAACGATCTCATTGTGTTTCACGTTTTGGTTTAGTTTTTGCACATTAACAAACCGCAACGGACATGCGTTCAATGTTTTTACGTTCAAATTTTCTTTTAATTTGCATTTCTTTTGTTTTGTAGCGACGGTGTGACGTTGATGCTACTTGCATGGTTTTACGCCCTTGCCGCAATACAGGAGACATAATACTAGTTTTTTTTAATTTCAATTATTAATTAACTTTGTTCTATTTTTATACAATCAAGATATATAATAAGTTAGTTACATTATTTTATTTAAATTATTTGTTAAACTCAAATCCCAATTGAAACTTTATTTATATCTAGTCTTTAAATCATTATCATTCTAATTTGGGACACCATTTTTAGATTAACCATGAGAAAACTATTGGTGTATAATCTAGCATTGTTTATATTCAAACCACATTCAATTACCAAGTGAGTATCCATAGCCCGCTTTCATGTGTTTTATATTTTTACGAAATCATATGATACTTATTCAATCATTATTATTCATTGTTATTTTATTTTAAAACTTAATTCAAACATGCTAAGTAATTACTTGTAATTATGCGTTCATAGTTATATAAACTATATGTTAACACAATCATTACTTCATGAAACCACGACAACAATGATAGATGTATTAGTTTGACAAACCTATTTCAAGTGATTATTCGAGTGGTGATTGCAACGGATTCATACAGTCAATCAAAAGGCTTCCTCTGTGAATCAAGTCAATTTAATTATTAGGTTTGATTGTGTTTAGTTTGTCTTTTACGTTACATTATTGTATTATAGGTCTTGACATTGCCATGTGAATTGAATTGTTTCAGCAATTTAACCAATCTATATGTGTATACAAAACGTATGTTTACTCACCAGCTAATTATTTAGCTCACTAGTTACTTTTTTACATGATTTCAGAAAATGCAACTTAGTGGACTTTTATGTGCACATTTAGGGCTCGACTGAGTCAAAATAAAAGACATTTTATTATGTTTACTTTAATTTTTATTTGATTTTAATGTATTCAATGAAAATGATATTTAATATTTTAAACTTATTTATTATCGTATGCTATAAACAATCGATTCATTTTCATCCACCTTTATGATTCCGTCATCGGTTGGGGTGTGACCATGTGCCGTCACCACACCATACGACCGGGTGACATTACGTTTTGACATAATTTTTGTTAAGGATTTAGTTGGGTGAAATATAAAGTATTGTCGTGCTTATTTTTATGTACGTTTTAGGATGATCTACGTTTCGATGTATATTTTTATGTACGTTTTAGGATGATCTACGTTTCGGGATAAATGTAATACATTTTCATTTACTCAATAATTAGACGTAAAATTAACTTGGAAACAAGTCACGTTGATTGTAGGTTTATGTTTCAATATAAATTTTGTTTGTAAACAAATCATGTTAAATATTATATTTTTTCATTATAAGCTATAAATTCAAATATAAATTTTGTTTGTACGTATGGATATAAATTTATCGAGTTGGATTAATTGTATTTTATATTTATTACGTTTAAGTTTCAAGGAAGTTGCTGTATTCTCCGTCCGGTTTACATTTACAAACCACCCGAACCGGTCGGTTCAACAATGCCGTCCTGAACAGTTTTCAAAACCACACACACACCATCGCACCGCCACGACCCCTTACCCTTTCGTCTCTCTCACACAACCGTCCACAAAAGTACCCGATATTCCATCATTCTGTTTTTGTCCAAATTCATGATCAATATCCTCTTTATCATCGATTACATGAAACATTTCATGGCTTCTTCTTACTGATGCGATCTCCATGGAGATGTGGTTCCTAATCGGTTAATCCGTGCCCTAATCTGTTCGTCATGTTCGAAGCACACGTAAGAGTTTATTTTCGTTGATTAAATTGACACTATCTGTGGATTCATTTATGCCAATTTACCATTACTTTACTTTGTAATTTGATGCGAATTTGGACTGATAATATATGCTCCCGTTCCAACGAAGAGTACACTTTGACTTTGGATATTAAGTTGCCTTGTAACTTGAGATCTGATATTTGTATTTGTAACCTTTAGAGGTATGAAATGTACTGATGTTCCGCTTGTGTGTGGTTATGAACAGAATAATACGTGGTGTGTTTGTTATTGCATCTTTGGTTTTAACTGTTTGTTTAATTTAATATAGTTTATATATGTACATACATATGCATATATGGATGTATGTATTATTCTCTAAGCTATATTCATCTAGTGTTGATGAGGAATGGTGTGGGCTTTAAATGGTGCAAAGACCCCTTACATACTCGCAAATGACTATACGAGTATGGCTTTCTTCAATGACTATAGTAGTTTCTTTCCTTATTGTTATCATGTTTTTTAGTGTGGTGTTGATGCAAAGCTGATAGGGAGATAACATGCATGAGTGTTTTTATGTAAAGTTAGGTGTCTACCTTCTCCATTTTATCTTGTGTGTACTTAATATACCGAAGACTTTTCAACATTTATGACTAACATTCGACGCCTTATGGTAATCAATATTGTAAGCTTTGCTGTACTGGATCTGCTCTTCTCCTAGCATGAACATGAATTCTATTCTATTCGTTTTCTTTATTCAGCCCCTACCCGAACCCTTATTAAGACCACCAAACCCTCCCGAATGAGTTATATTATAAAAGCTTTCAACGTAGACCTAGGGACAAATCTTTCACTCACCGAGAAGTGAAAACCTGTGACTATATCATCTTGAAGACGGATGCGACCGGAAGAAGTGGCATTTGGAAGTGTTGCTGACTTAACACTTAGGTTTCAGCATAACAAAGGTTGCACTGTCTTTTTGCTCTTAGGCGCACTGCGTGCCATTGGTAATGATTCTACTACGGTGCCACAAATTCGTGAGCTGATCCTAAGTAATCGTTGTTGGTCATTGGATTATTTCGAAAGTACCATTTCTTTAGGATTGAGGACTTGCTATGATTCTTCCTGAATAGCCTAGTTTCTCTTGTCCAAAGTCACTTTGTAAGTCTTACCTAAACTCTTCCGACTGAATATGATAAAGCCTATAAAACAACGAGCTACTATCATTTCTTCATTATAGATTGAGATCTTCGACGGTTTTGTTTTAGATTATCTAGATGGAGATTTCCTAGGTCACCCATCTTGAATTTTTTCCATCCAAGAGCTCTCAATAGTGGAATATTTCTCATTTACAACCAATGCGTTCAAAATGTATGCCATCCATTTTGTCCTACCTTAGGTTAATCATTCAAGGAGTTGGATTCATTTAACTCTTGGTTTATTAATTTATGGTGTGGGCTTGACAAGGATATAAGCTAATGGCGAAGGAATTTCTAGCAACCCGTCAACAATTGATAAGAGTGAGAATTGTGTGTTCTTTATACTCTTTTTAAGTAGTGGGTTGCTAATAACTTCAACCTTTTTTAAGGTTCATTTAAGAGGTGGTTGAGTCAACATGATACTATAAGCTTTAGGTGATATGATATGTCATACATTGTTAGGTGTGGAGTCTTAGGTCAAGATTCATAGGCAATCGACCTTAACCCTGTGTTGTGAGTGGGCTAATTTGACGACGGCCTTAATTTACCGCTTATTTAATCATCAAGTTGTTTACTCTAATATTGTATTACATATAGATGGGTAGGCCATTGTAATTCTTAAGCACTTGAATAATTATATAAACCCTAGTTGTAGCTCATGGACCCGTAGGTGACACCAACTTAACCATGTTATTGTGTTCTTTTTTTTCCTGCTTGTGTGCGTGAAATTGTGTTACTAGACCTAACAACTAATATTGGTATCTTGATTACAATTTTGTGGGTTGAACTTAGCGATGAGTTTGCCGGGGTTCTTGGTCGATCGCAGGATATCTCTATTATTCCCTATTCATCGACGTTGCAACTAGTCGCTGCAATTACAACCACTAGCACTGTCACCACTCATTAGTGGTAGTTATGTTGCCGTTGAACAAAAAGCCGTTGATTGCTATGTTTCTCGTTGCTGATTGTTGAGGTTGGGTTTGATAGAATAGTCATTAAGTTCAATCTTGTGCCATCATTGTGATTTGTTCACTATTTTTGATCTTGACCATGTCAGCCATGAATAGGTATATGATTATCATGGTATAAAAAAAGAAGATCAAGATTGAGAAGTTAAATCGGCAGGATTTAGTTTTTGGAAGATGCAAAGGATAGAGAATGAAGGAATGAAAGGGGAAACAACCAAGGCAGAGGAAAAAGCCGCCAAACCTTATAGTAGATAACATAGATGTTAATGCATTGATTTGTTGTGTTATGGATGATGGTTTTTGGAGCATCATTCCAGCCCACGTACAACATGAACATGATGAAGAATTTCATGATTAGGGACTTTGGAATGGTATGCCTAGCAAATGATGAAATCTTAGATGTTACGGGCAGGGCGGATATTTACTATAGAACTTTGCGAACCATTGGACTCTAAAGGATGTCAAGAGTAATTCGAAGTCTGAAGAGAATGCTTTATCGTTTCAAGCATTTGGATGATTAGGGATATTAGGTTGTGTTTGGTGATGGGAAGTGGAAAGTAGTCATAGGAAATCTATTAATTGCTTGTGGGAAAAAAAAGGTATTTATTGGCTGAGACCCATATGACAACCAATCTTAACCTTATGATATGAGTGAGCCAATTAGGCAGAGAGCTTAATTTCTCTTTTTTGATCACCAAGTTATTTACCCTAATGTTGTATCATATATATAAATGGATAGGGCATTGTAATTCTTGAGCACTTGAATAGGAATATAAACCCTAGTTGTAGCTCGTTTATGTAGGTCATACGACCAAACCAAGTTAAGTCTTCAAGTTATGGTTATCTTTTTCTAGATTATGTGTGCGTGTGATGGTGTTTGATTAGTTCTAGACTTAACATATATGCATGTATGCATCACATTATCCTATTTTCACATGGAGGAAATAGACTAATATTGAAACCTACTTCACAATGGTTAGTTAGAAATTAAAGAAAAAAAATATCAAAAGATGCCTCTATGGAGAAATTTGAGGAATAGAATCCTCCTAAACTTTAAGGAGGCCATATAGTTCAGAAGTGAAGGGATCCACTAGAAATTTTGCTAGCAAGTTGGCCTATTCCGATCATGTTATGATTGGTTGACGTACAAATTGTCTATTGGCCGGGTTACTAGCTTGAAGGCTAAAGGTTTTCTTAGTTATAATGTAGTGTTAAGATTGTGAGCTTATTTTTGTTGTGCTTTACTAGGGTATGTAGTTGTGTATGCCTGTTATTATTTTAATTTTTCTTCATATGTACCATTTTGTTTTTTATCCTCTTCTCACAAATCATCTCCATTTGTTCTAGTTATGTACTATTAGCTCGAAGTTTTCTTATGTTGGTCATGCAAGTTGATGTAGATTTTGTTTATGCTTTTAGGTATTGCATTTGCTTCGAAGATATTTGGGTGAATATGTCCACGGGCTTTCATCCGAGGCTCTACGAATTAGCGTTTGGAAAGGTTCGTTAATTATCTTTGTAATTGTTTATCTTTTTTTAAAAAGCTGTTATTAAGTTTATGTTGGAAAGTCTAATCATAATGCATGTACAAACTCACATTCTATATACATGAAGTACTATGAACAAACGATGACTACTATAATTGGCCTAACATATGAATTTACATTGTGGTACTCTTACGAATTCACTGTTACATCTATTAGCCGAATATATGGTACACTTATTTCAGTGATTATAGTATTTATTATTGTATAATTTGTATAGATGTCATAATCAATATTTTGTTGTATTATTTCCTTAGTTTCTTAGAATTAGGCCTGATTGTTAGCTTTTGTTGTGATTGTTAGCTTTGTATATATGTGCTGATCGATTATGAAAGAAATCAATTAAGTTTTTTTTACCAATTCTAGCTGACGCCACCACTGATCTTGTCCTCGGACTACCAGTCGCCGTTGCTCTCCCCCCTCTCTGATTCAAACACCTTACATTTACTTGTTCTCTTTTGTTTTTCTTATTTTTTTATTTGATCATTGTTGATGAAAACCCCAACCCACCTTTTATTCATACACCTCCTTCCAAAACCACTGGGGTAAGTATGTTCCGGATGGTACAAAGGTGTCATACTCGTCACGGGTCAAACTATCCCACCCGCATGCCCGAGGATACAAAGTCCCGCGTAACTCGAATGGGCTGCTTCTTGGTGTACGGACCCTAATCACCCATTAACTCAACATACCACCAGTGGAAATCGCAAAGCAGAGGCTTCCACCGCTTGACAACAGCACTGGGTTTTTTTTGTAATGAGACTAGTTGTTCTCATGTTTGCAATTCTTATCAATTCGCTAAAAATAAACGTTTACCTTTTCAATTGTCTACTTGTACTTTCATGCCTTCTAGATATAATCCATTGTGTTTTGTGGACGTCACCCAATTTTTAGTAGTGCGGGTTACAAATATTATATGATCTTGATTGATGATTTCACCGTCTTTCCATTGAAATTTAAATCTTAAACTGTTACAAAATTACAAAACTTTCATCGGTACACACTTCTCGAGGTCTACTATTTCGTTTTTCGCGTCCTCACACCTTCTAACAAAACAAAACTGGAAGGCGGAACACATGATCCATCGGATCAACATAATAATGCTTTCTATTCCTATTCACGCCTCTCTCCCACCACAATTTTGGGTGGAAGCTCTACATATCTCCACATATCTTCACAACATTTTATCCTCAAAACGTCTCTCCCAGTCTTACCTCCATTGTCGCTCTCTATCTTCGTAATCCGTCATATGATCACCTTCGAGTCTTCGGTTGTGCATACTACCCAAACCAATCGGCTACCCGTTAACAAAAACTCACCACCCGTTAACAAAAACTCACCACCCGTTCCACTTGTTGCATATTCCTCGGATATCCAGCTAACTACCACGGACACTGTTGCCTCGAACCAGCTATCGAAAAAGTTATTTTTTCCCGCCATGTAGTCTTTAATAATTCAGTTTTTCTTTTTTTTTCAGCCATCACAACATCATGTTTACTCATTCTTCGACTTTTAGGGTTAGATTATTTTATTAAGTTTTTGAATTTTTTCATTTAACCCCCTCAATATCCACCAATTTACAAATTATCCCCCAAACTTGCAAATTATTTCATAAAAAAGTATAAAATTATATATAAATTTGCAAAATTATACATAAAAGTCTGATCCGATTAATTCCGATTAATCCCTAGTCCCCACCTCACCGACCTACTAGCGCCTAGCGATTTTTACAACACTGCCACCCACCCACCGCCACAACCCCTATCCAACCGGTCCTAAATCCTAACCAACCTCAAAACCTGGTACTGAACTACTAGCTACCCAAAGGACAAAGCACATTGAGATCAACATTCATTTTTTCTGTGAAAAAGTCCGCATTGATGTTCACTACGTCTTACACGTTTCAACAGGTTTACAATATGCTGACATCTTCATTAAGGGCCTCTTTAGACAGTTTTATCAACCACTTTGTGTCCAGCTTTTCCCTCTGATCCTCTGCTGCTGCAACTGAGGGGGCGTATTAGCCAAATATATGATACACATATTTTGATTATAGTACTTATTATTGTATTTTTTGTATGGCTGTCATAGTCAATATTATGTTGTATTATTTCCTTAGTTTCTTAGAATTAGGCTTGATTGTTAGTCTTCTTCTTGTATATATGTGTTGTATGTATGTGCGAGTTTATTATGAATGAAATCAATTGAGTTTTTACCAATTCACTGCATCGACTAAATAGCAGCCAAAAGGTTAGCAACCAAAAGGTTGATTGTTTTCTTGGAGAGTGTCCTTATGGTTGAATTAAAAGATTTTGTTTGTGCTTTGACATTTCCTTATAAACTTTATAGTGCTTGTGTTGATTTTGTCTGTACCATATTCTTTGCTTACTTGGTGTGGTGTGCATAAAGCTATGGCTCATTATTTCTACTATTTATTCAGGTGATGTGGTACTCAAAGACTTGAAATTAAAGGCAGAGGCACTCAATTCTTTAAAACTTCCGGTAACCGTAAAAGCTGGGTTTGTTGGTAGTATAACCTTGAAGGTACTTCCTTACACTTTGCCATTTATGTTATTGGTACTATTGTCTTGTGGACTTCTACTCCCATTCACCCTCAGATTTGTTCTACTATATTTTATGCTACTTCATTTTATTCATGATTTATATGTTGCAGTGTGTTGCTTTGCATTCTACCCCTCCTTTGTTATAGTCTAGTTGGCATCTGTTTTGCTATAAAGAACTCATCATTTTTTATGGTGAAAAATGATTTCTTGCTACAATTATGACAACATTAAAAAACTTTTGAACATTTTCTTCTAATGGTTGTAGCTTTTAAATTACTAATGAGCTTCATCTTATAGTCAAGCTTTATTTGATCGGGTACATATCGGTGAACTATTTGAGTAATAGCATTGGTAGGATTTGAGGTGTGATAAATATTCTTGAGTATTAAAGTGCAAGATAAAGGTTACCACTATATTTAGATCCTACATATGCCATTTTTTTATCCCACAAAACTTATTAGATATATTTAACAAAGAACATACAAGTGATGTATCTAGCAAACCTCGTATGCCACGATATGGTGTACCTTTTAGATATTTTAGGATATTAATGACAACTTCCTGGTGTGAGGTCCTTGTGACTAGCTGCACTTACTGAAAAGGCAATATCATATGGCGTTATAGTAAGTCTAATTTTCCAACAATTCTTTTATGCTTCTTTAGGTTTTCAAGTTCTCCAACCTTTGCCTTTGATTTTACATTAGGTATCATAAGAGCATCACAGGTTGTTACTTCAATCTTTCCATAATCACTTAATCACACAACATATCTTGACAAAAGCTCTGTTGAGATAAATAGATCCCTTTCTTGTAATCTTGTTACATGACTCTTCAATCCCTAATAAGTATCTCAGGACAAAATCCTTAGTTGAAACAGTTCAAGAAGTTCTTTTAACTTTTGCATCAACTTCATCACTCTTGGTGATAACTATACATATACCATGAATAAAGTTCATCCCATGGAAGATAAGGTAAAGAATATTTTGGAAGTCAATTTCTATCACCACAAATCACAAATTTAACTCCCAAACCAGCCAACAAATTTCTTTAAGTCATAGTTTGTAGTCTGCGTACTTTCTCAAACTTCCTTTGAGCTAAATGTAAGAAAGCATGCTTTACATCAATATGATGAAACACTCATTTTTGTGGTTGCTAAAGAAGAGTTAAGTTAATGGTACTGTGGAGGGTAAGGGAGGGAGTTTGTGACTTTCCCAGGATAGGGTGATAGCTAATTTCACTCATGTTTTATTGATTGAGTAGATTTTTCTCCTTGGTGAGCATGTGAGTCTCCGTTTTAGTAGTTGCCTCCAACCACTGGAAATTATCCGTTGCAATGGTGTCCAAGCCCATATTTCTTTACGCAACGAAACCTGATAGCCATAGCCCCTCGACCCCCGACCAACATGAGCTTCGAAACCATAGTCGTTGCACTCCCAACGGAAAAGGTAGCTGGTTATGGGTTGTTTAGAAGTCATGGGGCGAGTGAAGCGAATAAACCCAGACCCATGGATCCAATGATGGGTCATGTGGGATTCCATGATGTCGGGTGACGGGTTCTTAGCATCAAGAAGACCTATGTTCATCACCACCTTTCTAATTTGTTCATGCAACTTGTTTTTTTATATTTTATTATTAACATGTATTTAATACTTTGTTGTTTAATTGTGTGCTTGTTTGTTCTACTCTCAGCTATGAGAGTAGTACTTTGGTAGTTTTTTGTAGTTTCTAGATTGACCGTGGGTAGGATTGTCATCTTTTTGTACCGGAACTTGATTGATGCTCAGGGTGGTGAGTTTTATGATATTTTGTTTATCTCTACTTTCTTTAAGGGTAAACTTTTCCATTGCTATTTCGATCTTGGCACAATCGAAAGGTGTTCTTTGGAATCAAGATAAAGACTAAGTGGTGTTTCTGTATACTAATTCGAGTTTTGAATCGCTCGACAAATGGACGAGTGGTGATTTTTTGTATCTCGTCTTATCCGTTGTATTATCATTGTTTCCCAAAACTTCTGTTCCATTTGAATCTGGAAGTCTTTGTATATCATTTGGTATTAGAGCACTAGGTTTGTTATTCTCGTGTTCCGACCCATCTCCATTTCCTTGTTTCACAACAAAGATGATTTATTATTCGCCTAAGAAAAGGAAAGCATCATGGAACCTACCAACCGAAATTTAGAGCAACAACTAAGAGATCTACAGGCCCAGTTCAGGGAACTATCCATTACTCTACAACATCGAGAGCATGACCGTTCACCATGTAGGTACCGACCCGATCATGAAGATGACGATGATGTGTATTGAGAAGCCGGGGATTATAACCCTTATGGTCGGCGAAACTGTAGTTCTACCTATGGTAGCGAGATCAAAGCCGACATCCACAGGTACGATGGAAGGCTAGACCCGGGTGAGTTTGTAGACTGGCTTCGTATCGTCAAAAGGGTTTTTGACTATAAGCAAACATCGGATGAAAAGAAGGTCAAGGTTGTGCCGTTGAAGCTTAGAAAATATGCTTCAAGTTGGTGGGCAAACGTATGTTCGAAGCGTGAAAATAAGGAAAAGATAAGGTGCGATCTTGGAGTAAAATGAAGAAGCTGTTGAAGTCGAAATTAATGCCCATGAACTACCTTCATGAGAGTTTTTCTAAGCTGCATTTCATCAAGCAAGGGGCAAGAACCATTGAGGAGCATTCTCAAGAGTTTGAACATCTTCTCATGAAGTGTGATATAAATGAAGATGATCCACAAACGTTGGTCCGTTATCTTGGTGGCTTGGGACTTAAGATCGCTAATATTGTGGAGCTACAACCATATTCTTCGCTCGCTGAAATGAGATTGCTGGCTCACAAAGTAGAATCACAATAGAAGACATGTGACAAGGTAGAAGTTACCAAAGCCATGAGTAAATCAATTTCTCCCGCAACCGATTCCCTTTCACTAACCCTTTTCCCAGCCCTTTCAAAACCCATAGAGGCACCTAAGAGTTCTGGAGCAACTTCTAAGAATACCAAGCAATGTTTTCGTTGTCAAGGACCAGGTCACATTGCATCCGAGTGCCCTAATAAGAGGGTTATTACTCTAGTTGAATACGAAACCATGACAGGACCCAAATTTGATGAAGAAATACTTCCACAATCAACCAAAGAAGAAGTAATAATAGGCCTTGATGATGGCGACTGTTTGGTAATGCGACAAACTCTAAACGAGAATGCAATTCATGACAAGACACACCACGAGAGGCTTTGTTTCGAACACGTTGCACCATACATGACAAAGTGTGCTCCTTAGTTGTTGATAGTGGGAGTTATACCAATATTGTTTCTCAACTCTTGATTTCCAAGTTGAACCTACAGGTTGTACATCATCCCTCACCATATAACATACAATGGCTAAATCAAGGAAAAGGAATACGAGTCAACAACCGAGTTTTACTAGCATTCACTATTGGGAAAGAATACAAAGATGAAGTTGTTGGAATTATCTTTGTTAATTCACATGAAAAAGTCAGATCCTATATGGGTGGAGTTTTAGTTTTATTAAGAGTCTTATCTTTTATTTAATTAGTATGTTTATCTAATTATTTAGTTTGAACGTGGGTAGGATAGTCTTCTTTTTGTACCGGAACTTGATCGATGCTCAGGGTGGTGAGTTTTATGATATTTTGTTTATCTCTTCTTTCTTTGAGGGTAAACTTTTCCATTTCTATTTCGATCTTGGCACAACCAAAAGGTGTTCTTTTGAATCAAAATAAAGATTAGCTGGTGTTTCTGTATCCTAATTCGAGTTTTGAATCGCCTGGCGAATAGACGAGTGGTGATTTTCTAGATGTCGTCTTATCCGTTGTATTATCGTTGTTCCCCAAAACGACCGTTCCATTTGAATCTGGAAGTCTCTGTATATCAAAACCAACCATTCTTCGTTGATGGGCCTGAGTTGTTTCTCCTAACTAGAAATGTGAAGAGCTGGGGCTGGCAAGTGGGTTGGGTTATTGAATTTATTGAATAAAATGGCTTGGTGCCTGTAGAAGTTTTGGTTTGCTGCCCTGATCCATGCCCTTCTTTGATTCAAATTCTAAAGCCAAGCTCATGGCGTTATACATGGTGCGGGGCTTATGAATACAAACATATGCCTTGAGTTCATTCTTAAGCCTATATAAGAACGCCTTGAGAAGACAATGTTCGACAGTGATCAGGCCAATTAAAGACTTGACTACTTAAGTGGACTTATTAGCAAATTCCTGTTAGTATTCTTAAAAGACAAACCGTGTATAATAATTTGGTAATTGATTGATTATTTTGGAACATAATAGGCTCTATATATAGACTACATTATGACAATTTAAACCCTCTAGAACGGTAAATGTAAAATACATATCAAGATATTAGTCTAACATTCCCCTTTAAGTTGAGGGCGGGGAGCGACTTGCAACTTGGATCTTAAGAAGAGAAATCTTTGTGAAGGCAACATCTCCTCATTTGAGGCTGCTGCTTATTCTTAATATCCCATCGAGCAAAATAAATGGGTGAACACATCGGCAATTTGATCACTTGTAGAGATAGATTTGACATCTAGTTGTTCTTGGGCTACTTGTTCTCGAACAAAATGAAAGTCGACTTCAACATGCTTGGTTCGAGTGTGAAAAACAGGATTGGCTGAGAAGTAGGTGGCACCAAGATTGTCACACCAAAGAATGGGTGATGACTTGGGTGAGATGAAAAGTTCACGAAGAAGGGCTTTGAACCAAACCAATTTTGCGACCGTATCTGCAAGGGCCTTGTATTCAGGTTCAGTTGAAGATCTGGAAACAATTCGTTGCTTCGAGCTGTCCAAGTGATGAGATTGGATCCCAAATAGACTGCGAATCCCCCGGTGGACTGACGATCGATAGGGTAGCAGATAGGGTAGCCGGCCCAATGCAGATTAGGGTTTCGTAGGGTTTGGTTTTCTTGGCTCTGATACCAAGACAAATGATACCAAGGCAAACCGTGTATAATGATTCGGTAATTGATTGATTATTTTGGAACATAATAGGCTCTATATATAGAGCAGATCACAAGGAATTTAATAAACTAAACGCTAAATAACTGCCCCACTACTTTGGCTAAACTAACGCTAAATAACTGCCCCACTACTTTGGCTTCAGAATCCAGCCACAGGGTTCTACCATTGAAGGCTGGGATTACAATTTTGGTATGGGGTCGGTATTGGTGATTGTGGCGCCAAGAACTCTTCTCTTCTTCATACCTGCTAGAACTGCTATTGGATTTCTCTCGAAAGTGAGTGCAGTTTTAGGGCCCCCACATCGTTCTTGAGAGACTCAAAGGACTCCAGTCGAGCTGCGATGGCAGCCATTTGAGCTGCCATCAGGGTGTTAGGTGCCATGTTTCCTCACAATGGAACCAAATGATAGACCCAAAAATACTCTGGATATGATTGATAAGAACAGGTACAAAGGTAACCCAATTTGAGATGAATAATGTCTCCAAATTAGTAAATTGAACAACCTTCCTAGAAATATAACCAGGAATTTATAAACTAAATGCTAAATAACTTCCTCACTACTTTGGTTTCCCTATGTCTAGGAACTGCTTTTGGATTGGGTCACGGGTCATCGGACCATCCGCAAGAAATGGGTAGTTAGTGTGCTGGACCCATCGGATATGGTGGATCCGTTTCACCTACTCAAATAATAACCCCTACTAACTAGATACATATACTGTAAATAATTAAATAAGCGACTCATAAACCAACATACAAACCTCCTAAGAACTCTCCACTCTTACGACTGCTCTTGGTTTGAAAAAGCGCGAGGCGCTCCGAAGCGTTTAGGTACCAAAATTCGAGGCGACACGCCTCAAGCGTGAGGCGAGGGCTTCACGTATGTGAGGCGATATAACTAAAAATAATAATATAATTTATTATGCATGACACATTTCACTTCATAATCATAAATACAAAACATACTTATAATTTAAAGTTTAAAACATAATTAAACATCTTTAAAACATAAATAAGTGTCTCAAATCAACCATTCATCAACAACCCAAGCCTCATCTCCCTCAATATCAAAGAGCTGGAGTAAGAATCGAAGGGCTGGAGTAAGGACCAAAGGGTTGGATTAAGAACTTGATGAGAATGGCAATGGGCTGGAGTAACCACTGAAGTCTGAACAACCGAATGATGATTTAGGGTTTTAATGTAAAGGATTTTGTTTAGATGATATAGAGTTGTGGGTTGGGCCTGCGATTGATTAAAGTAGATAGATAGGCCAGAAGTTGATATTGATAAAAAGCCCAACATTTACTAAACTTGACCAGGCCTGATATTTGCCTTCACATCGCCTCACGCCTTCTTACTGAAGCGGCGCTTCAAAGCGCTTCATGTACATCCGGCACCTCGGTGAAATAAAGCGCTCCACCAAACGCCTCGTGCTTTAAGCAGCGCCTCAGAGCGCTTTTTAAACTAAGCGGCTGCTCTTTTTACAAAAACATTGACCCACTCAATTTTACTTTTACCTTTCTTTCAATGTAACCCCTCAACTTTCCAAATGACCCATTTCATGATTAAAGGGCTGTTTGGCAGCCTCTTAATCAGCCTCTTAATGGTTCAGATGTCTGCATGGTGGTTCAGATTGTTTGTTTCTCAAGCACATGTCTGAATGGTTAAGACATTTACCTTTGAATGGTTAAGCATTATACTAATGTTGAATGGTTAAGAGGTCTAATGCTGAATGGTTAATACATATTATCTGAATTGGTCAGACATTTGTCTTTAAATAGTTAAACGATATACTAGCTCTTAATGGTTCAGACCTCTTAATCGTTCAACACTTAATGGTTCAGAGGTCTTATTGGTTCAACATTTAATCATTCAGAAGTTGCCAAACAACCCCTAAATCCAACAATGGATTACTAGTTCCTTCCTTCCCAATCAATGCTAACTCTATCTTCCTCTCTTGTAATTTAGGAGATTTCCCCGGCCCATAGATCTTGTCAAGCGCACTGACTCTATTGTGGATGTCCCTGCGGGAAAGGCTATGCTAGGGCATGTGGTCGACGCCTTGGGAGTATCTATTGATACAACACCGTTCTTTGGTGGGTTCCATGTTTCCGGGGTATTACCGGGGAACAACTACGAAGCTTCGTAGACTTGACAAGTCGCTCCGCTTATAGAATAAAATGCAAGCAAGCTAGCGACTCTCCTAGTAGCGAAGTAGAATGAATGCTGGGCTGGGCCACCTCGAATGGCGTGAGCCGCATGTGGGGAGATTTAGGGGGATTTAAATGTTAATCGTGAAGTTCAAGTTCGGATAAGGATGGCGGAAATTGTGGATTATCATTTGAGTCAAAAGAAAGTAGGAGATAATTATTAGTTATTAGTTGAATATAATTATTAGTTTATTAATTGTTTGGTTGAGTTCGTATCAGGCTGGGATTAAGTTTGCTTATTCTAGATTATTTAATAGTGTTTGAGGTGGCTTAGGATTAGTATAGGTTTTGTTAAAAGAGAGGGTTAATGTAAATTTTTGGTGTGGTTTTTGTTTGTAATAGATATTATTAAGAGAGTTGTGGGAGTTTCCACCAAAATATCATGTGTGATATACGATCCTGGGCCAACAGTATACTTGGTTATTCACACTCGTTCTTTTGTTATTGATGAAATGGTTTCTTTTTTTCTTACTGATCGCATTTTGTCACAATTAGAGATAAGCAGTTCAGTTTCTATTGTTTTGACATGAGAACAGGTTCCTTGGAAGGGTCTTGGCAAAGAGCCTGTGATAGTTCTTATAGATCGCGTGTTCATTCTTGCTCATCCTGCCTCTGATGGAAGGTCTCTTACGGTACGAACAAATATGTTGCGTAAAAAAAGGTTTACTTGTTCATTTAAAATTGATCTTGGCTGATTACTTGAGAATTTATTTTTATGTTTTGCAGCCTGAGGAGCGTGAAAAGATTTTTGAAGCGAAACTTCAACAGATTGAGGTGATATATTTTGTTTCCTTTATAAGATCAGTTATGTCTAATTTGTCTCTAGTTAACTTCTGTGTGAATTAAAGTTTTGTACCTTTTTGCTGTGAACCTGAGCACTTTACAAATGATGTTCTTGCTGAATAATCAACTGCTTTGCAGGAAGCAGAGTCAGCAACTCTTGATGCAATATCAAAATCAAAGCTTGGAAACGTATGTGGACAAGTATTACTTGTGTTATCGCATTTTTATCCATACATTAGTTGCTGACTAATTTCTGTCACACCCTTCTCTCTCTCTCTCTCTCTCTCTCCCCCCCTCCTCTTGTTGAATCTAAAATATAAAATATTAGAAATTCCTTCACCATACACTGAATGCTGAGATTGCTTGCATTGTTGCCTTCTGAGCATGCTACCTCTAATTGTTTCAGTCTGCTGCGGGAAATTCATGGTTGGGCTCTTTGATTGATACAATCATAGGAAATTTGAAGATTTCGATTGGAAATGTCCATATTAGATATGAGGATTCTATTAGGTTGGTGTACTCCAATATGTTGGAGTCACATGTTATCCTTAATTTTATGAAACCTTTTTTGTTCCATGCTTTATTTTTCCTTGATTGGAAACACTTTTGTATGTTCAGCAATCCAGGACATCCTTTCGCTGTTGGTGTTACTCTGGCTAAGCTTGCTGCTTTTACAGTGGATGAGATGGGGAATGAAACATTTGACACCAGTGGAGCTCTAGATAAGTTAAGAAAGGTCAGTTTCTGTCTGCCATTTTTAAATTGCTGCTCTCACTAAAATGTTATTTTGATTTAAAGCTTGCTAAGTTTTGGCCAGTTGAGGTATTCACTAGCTCAGTTTGAGGTGAACCTTGGCCATAGGGGTTTTACGAAGGGCCCGGGCACCTCATACAAGATGAGCACGGGACGTTCTCATCTTTATTAGTTTTATCTAAAACTTGGGTATATTGTACTGTTTGTCATATATCTTGCTTCAACAGTTTCAGCTCTTTTAAAGTTCTTTAAGTAGTATTAAATAATAGCCAAGTAGGTGATGTATAAACATAATCTCGTTGTCATGTTTTTGTGGTTTTCAAGAAAGATAGATTTGCATCTGCAGTATCAGCTTCTTACCTCTCTTTCAGTGGAATATATCTTCCTACCTGGATCAAGTATAGCATCTGTTACTGTCAGTTGTATCTGCATTTGGCAGTATCTACAAAATTCATTTAATTAGTCTGAAGCTTTTTTCAAAGTGAACTGGTAGTCTGAGGTGCTAGCTGGAACCATACATGAATAAACTAACAAAGATAGTCTACTTAGGTATCTCCAGTTTGGTACCTGCTTATGGAACTTTGTCTCTTCTTTCATTCTTATGGAAGTTTTACTAAATGTATGCCTTTGTTCAGATTAGCGCCGTGATAAGAAAGTTAAAACCTTAGGAAATGTTTTTGTATTGCAGAGAGATGAGCAGATCTGCTTGCTACTATGTATATACATCTGATCATTGTACTGTTGGATGTTTACAATTCTGGTGTTATTAGGTTTAGTGTCGGTGATCATTATTGTGTTGTTGCTTTTCACACTTTTTCCATGTTAGGGTAAAAATTTTGCAGTTATTAACATTATATAGAACTTCAAGGAATTCTTAAGTAAGTTGCATTATATATGTCCTGGTCATGTTAGAATCTGATTCTTCACGCAGACTTACCAAAAACATCAATTTTGTCTTTCTGAGAAATCTACATGTTTTTGTAGTTATTGCAACTTGAAAGGCTTGCTATGTATCATGATTCCAACCGACCTCCTTGGAACATGGAAAAAAAATGGGAAGATCTCAGTCCCACGGATTGGGTTGAGGTATGATCCTTAAACTGTGCCATTAGTGGGATATACACATGTTAAGGAACTGCATTCTTCTTTCCCCGATCTTATAATACTATTCTTCATATATTAGATGACAGTGTTGGAAGTGACCTTTACTTAGGCATGTGCTAGATTTCTAAAGTTTTCTTTTTAATGAATGTTAGATATTTGAAGATGGAATAAACGAACCTACCAAGGCTTATGGAATTTCCAAATGGGCTCAAGATCGCAACTACTTAGTTTCACCAATCAATGGTGTTCTTAAGTATCATCGTCTGGGAAATTCGGAGAGAACTGATCCAGAAATGCCTTTCGAGGAGGCCCATCTCATCCTTGGTGATGTTTCTTTGACACTTACGGAGGTAATAATACTTGACTTTCTAATGGAGTTGTGCACGCTCTCTTAATTTTTTTTTGAAGTTGTTGTCATGAGAATTTTGTTCTCTTTCATCTGTTTCCTCCTCTTAGATGAGATCTGTGAGTGCAATATCTTTCCTTCTTCTCCTTTTTTCAAAATGCATTTGAAGAAGTGGCCTGCTTATGTTATTTAAAACATGTAGAACTTTGCTTAATTTGAATTTTCTATTGTGTGCATGATACATCATTGGCCATTGCTAGTAGTTTTCCATCATCGGTTATGTAACCACTTCCTATCAATAATTTCTTTGAGGGTTACCCTCTTTGAATCTCCTTCCCGTCGCTTCTATCCTCTATGTTTATCAGAGGGAGTGTTCTGAAAAATAAAAGAAGTGCTTTACAGGCTCAATATCATGATTGGATTCGACTCCTTGAGGTTATATCAAGATACAAGTCATATGTTGAGGTGTCACATTTGAGGCCTGTGGTGTCGGTTACTGAGGGTCCTAAACTGTGGTGGAATTATGCTGCTCAAGCTGCATTGCAGCAGAAGAAAATGTGGTAATCCATATATGATTTGAAGATTGATACATGAATTTTTGAATTTTAACTTTATACCACCTTGTTTCAGATTATAGATAGATTTGAATTTGATGGTGGAATGGTGCGCTTTGATGTCCATGCTCAACCTATACTTTTCAAATTAAATACATTTTTTATTTTCTAAAGAAATTGACACACTGCCTGTTTTTTGTTAATCCATTTTGGATAAAAAAGAGAAAGGTAAGATAATTCTCTGGCCTTAACTGAAAGCGGGGGAGGCCCAGGTCTACATACAGGTCTTGGATCAATAGAATCCTCCTGTTACTTCAATTTTGGTTCAGATAATTTTGCCATGATTTGCTCATTTTATGACCAGCTTGTTGTCCGTTTAATGCTGATACCTGGTTTATGCTTGTTAAATACAGCTATAGGTTATCTTGGGCCCAAATTCAACACTTCAGTCTTCTTCGTAGGCGATATATCCAACTCTATGCTGGTTTATTGCAAGAGCTGCCAGATTCTGATGAATCTGAAATTAGAAATATTGAGAGAGATCTTGATCCAAAAGTCATTCTTCTATGGAGGTATAAGCAACATAGATGTTTTATAATGTTAAATATAATTAGTTTTATGCACCTGTTTTTTATTTCAAAAAGTTTCCTTGTTTTAAGATTTGTATTCAGTTATCTATCAGATTGGTCTCTTACTTTTTATTACGGTCTCACTTCATGAATTCCATGTCTTTTGGTTTCCCGGGGAACTTTGTTCTATGCCATGCCATGAAAGCTGAAATTGTACTTTGTTGCACTCTAAAACAATGTTCCATAAAACTAGCGCTCCTTTTGTGACACCTGGAGTGAATCCCACATCGTTCTAGTATCTGTTTTCTTCAAATATATTGAGTGATAAGGAATGCTGTGTATGTTTTGGCTGTATCGGTTGTGGATGAGAAGAGAGCTACACATTAAAGCATGCTTGAGTGAGCAATCCATGATGGATAATCTATTGTGAAGTTTCCACTTAGACAACCCAAAACAAGTCCATGAGCTCTTCATAGGCAAAACAAACAATATTGGTTGGTATGAAGGGCCGGTGGTACAAGTGATACAAGGGCCGCTCTTTTATGTTTTGTTTATGAAGGTAGTGTAAACCTTATTAAGGATGATGACTCCCAAAGGAGGGAGGGTGTTCATGAATTGTGCGCCTAAGGTGAATCATACATTATTCTCTTTTGTCTAGAAGAGAGATGCAAGGCTATGAGAAATGCCACGCCTCGAATGCGCTTTTGCATTTTGTGCGTATAGGCGATGAATGAGAGAACTTCACATTTAAGCTTGGTTGAGTGTAGCAATCCATGATGGGTGAACTTCTTTAAAGTTTCCATGATGGGGGTGGGGGCGGATGTTACACATTTGAGATTGCATCAATAAGCACCTTCTAGTTTAGACTTTAGACACAGGAATTTGTCATTACTTGTAAATAACGGGACTCTGATTTCATGATTCAGTGAGTTACAGAGGTTGCTGGAAGTTTTTAATATGATGGAAAAGTAGATTTCTATGAACTAATCATGTACTGAGATGCGTTATGTATAGTATCATTTGTATCAGGCATACTCGTAATCAAGGCACATTTACTCACATATGCCCCTTTGTTTGGTCCTATGTTTACTTGCACATGTTCTCTCTTTGTAATATTTTTTGTTAATTTTTGTTGATCTTTCAGGTTCCTTGCACATGCAAAAGTTGATTCTGTAAAGTCAAAGGAAGAAGCCGAACAGAGGATGCTTAAAAAGAATAGTTGGTT
The DNA here is from genome assembly GCA_018326385.1 of Flaveria bidentis. Lineage (NCBI taxonomy): Eukaryota > Viridiplantae > Streptophyta > Magnoliopsida > Asterales > Asteraceae > Flaveria > Flaveria bidentis. Next base: position 21,490 of record BJCM01268245.1, read on the forward strand.
CTCATTTGGATGGTGCGTTAATGTTTCTATCTTCAGAAGTTTCTTTTTCACTGGTCTTCTTTTTGTCCTGATGTTTGCTGCTGTTTTTCATGATAATCTATTATTGTGCATTGTGTAAAATTTAATAGTAATAGTAATTAGTAACTTGCTGTTTCTATAAATTCAGGCGTTCTGCTTCAGCTGTTACCTTGGAGCAAGACACTCCTGAGGGATCACAAACAGTTGTTGACAGATTAAGTAAAGAAGAATGGCAGTCACTCAATAATTTATTGAGTTTCCAACCAGATGAGGACTTGACATCACAGTCTGGAAAAGATATGCAAAATATGACACAGCGAATGGTAGTAGTGTCCATTGGTCAAGCTGCTGCGAGGATTATTAATATAAATGAAACTGAAATTGTATGTGGTAGATTTGAACAACTTCAAGTCTCTGCAAAGTTTAAACATAGAAGCATTTATTGTGATGTGACATTGAAGTTCTATGGATTGTCTGCCCCCGAAGGTCCACTTTGTCAGGTTTGTTTTGGAGTATTAACATTTCTTTTACTCTATTTAATATGGTTTGTGTACAGAATTCTCTGTTTCTTGTTCCTGTTTATGAGTAGAGGCACTGTTGGTTGGCTTCTGATCTTTGCATTTTGATGTAAAAACAAAGGCTGGATAAAAAATGAATATCCTGGACAAAATTAAGAGCCAAAATGCCAAGTAACAGTTCCGAATTAGTAACAATAGAATGGATGGATGAGAACCCACTACTCCCTATATAGGAAATTAATCCACCAAGATTAAAGGGAAAGGGAATCTTCACACCACCAAGATCAAAGATCTATAATGTAAAATGAAGATTTTAAGAAAATAGAGGATAATCTCTCTCAATTTTTGTATTCATCAAATCCACCTTACAAAACAGGAGTTTCTCCAATAAATAGAGGTTTTATGAGGTATTTGTTGGACCAATCTTGACATTAGTTAAAGTTAGAGGTCTATTTTGTAATTATCTGGTAAATAAAAGGATAGGTTTATCTGGTAGTTTTTCAGCTTTATCTTAAAAGGATTTGAGATAAACTTTTGTGATTTAAATTTATCTCAAAAGGATTTAAGATAAAGCCTAATTTTTGGGAGTTGATTAGCTTGATGGGCAAGGCTGATTAAACTATAAATAGGGATAGTTTTTTACTTATTCTTTG
>BJCM01268246.1:0-22886 GCA_018326385.1 Flaveria bidentis
TATTCAAACAAACATATTGAGTAAAATCCCACTCATAACAAGCTAATAGTAGGTCTTTGGACACAACTTCTTTCTTGCTATTGATCAGATCTATATAATGAGAGAAAAAATAACAGACTAAGGGCTGTTTGGCAATCTTGTATTGAGCCATTAAGAAGTCTAACAAACACACACCACATCTAACAAATTAAGAGGTAACCTTTTAATGGAATCAGATACCAAACAATCCCTCACTAAATTAAGGAACATTATATATATACACACACAAACACGGACACAGACATACACACACACACACATATATATATATATACACACAAACAAACATACTGAGTAAAGTCACACTCATAACAAGCTAATAGTAGGTCTTTGGAGGATGAGATGAAGACAAACTTTCCTCTATCCTAGGAGAAAAAGTGGTGAAAAAATTGATAATAATAGTATTAGTAGTAATAGAGTAAAGAAAATAGAGAAAGAACCACCTTGAAAGTAACTAACACATACACCAAAGCAAAACAAAGCATGAACCACCTTGAAAGTAACTAACACTTACACCAACGCACAAGGTAAACAAAAAGGTACGAAAAGTCAAGACCCTAAGACAAGTGTCAAACAAATTTATACTCTCCCTAGAAAACCCATAACCTTATCAAACTTCTCCGAGAAGTCCTGTCACCGATCATCCCTTTTTCTAAGGGTAGTGCCATGCAAGAATCATCATGCGCCAATTAGTTAAAGATCAATTACCAAAAAACCAAATGACCTAATTGTATCGTCCACCACCCATATTTATGTCCATAAGAGTATCAAAGATTAACAAATGAAAAAATTAATATGTTTAAAAATACAAATGAATGTTAACTCCACACTCCTAATAAAATAAGAACCCAATATAGGGATATCAATGTTCATAGGTAAAATCTAGGCAAATAAAGGCGAGAAGTGAACTCAAGGCGCAAAAGGCTCGTTTGCCGCCTAGGTGTCGGCTGCAAAAAAATACAAGTTCAAGACAAGAAAAGGGCAATAATAAAAAATGAAAGATTTTCATATAGTAGACGTAGAAAATTCATAGTTTAAATCATTGGTAAGACTGAGAATTATGGGATGTGTCAATAGTTTTGGGGTTGGATGTACTTGCTATTCTAGGACATCTGTGTCTACAATTCTAGATTCCTAAGCATTTAAATAGTTATATATGTAAAGTCAGTCAACTAAATTAACATAAAAAGTCAAGAGGATTCGACAAATATAGGTTATAAGTTTTACGTATATGAAGGTGTTTGAACTCATCTAGGGGTACTAAAGAATGGGAAGAAGGTAGCTAGCAGCTTCCATAGCTGTCTAGGATAGGCCACAAGGTGAAGCAGAAGGGATGACATGGACAAATGTAGTTGTTCGGGAGTCAATAGACTGTTTGGAAGTAACTGATCCCACATTAGCATTAGTAAGGGAAGAGAAAGACCTTATTGATTTAAGACAAGAAAGTGTAGCCCAGCCAATAGCAAGTGAATCCGACGAGCTCTTTTGCGTATAGTATAAAGGGCCTCTTTTCGATGTGCATCAGATCTGGGCAGCCAGGAAGGAAAACTCTTAAGCCAATAGGTTGTTTTCAAATGCGCACATGAAGAAGAAATGTTGGGGAAATTAAGTGCCTAGCCCTAGCCTTAGATGGAGCAAAGCAGTCTGCAACTGAGATCCGATTCCATTCCTTCTCTTTCTGTGGCATTTGTCCTGTCTTCCAAAAAAAGGAAATTTTCTAAAATTTTCTATCAATCTTCAAATAGTAGTACACCAAGCGAATCTCACTGGTCTTGCCTTTAGCATTCTTTTCTTTCTTTTTAGGGGATATCTTAGCTATTGGATTAACAACATCAACAGGAAACCTGTACCAGGATGCGAAGGGAATGAAGTATTTGAAAACGAATAAGGAGAAGAATGTAATCACTTTTTGATAAGGAACGAAGGGAGCCACTCGACCTACTGGATAGGGCGTTAAACAAGGTAGGTATCGAGAGGGTACATAGCGATTTACTAGCTCAACCGAGAGTCCATGGGTAGACGAACGAAGTCAATCGACCAAGGGAGTTTTAGTGGAGGCTTGAAACCACCCGCATAGTTCAAGTAGTTGGACCACCTCTCAGCGGCTTCTTAGACTAGCTTTTGACAACGTTTCACAGTCAGAGCCTTCCCGTGGCACCCTTCGCCCAAGACTTGAATCAGGAGATTCTTTGCAAGCCTTTTCCCCTATACAAGATCTCCCTTTTCGAAATGCTGAAAGTTCACTTCACCCAACTCTATACCGAGCTCTTTCTTCATTGTTTCAGGATCGCTCAAAAAAACCGCCTTCTTCACTCGTTGATTCCCAAATCTAAAATGCAAACTGACTGCTTCGCGCATCTTTAGCCAAAGACCGGCATTCAAGACTTGAAACCTTCATAGGACAAGAAGCGGGGTGGAGGAATGGTCAACTCCTCAGGCTCATGATCTGAAGACTACAGGTTCGAATCATGTCCCCGCCTGAGAATACTCAATAACAAATTCTAGTAAACGATAACTTCTGATAGTATTACTGGATTTCTTTAAAAGGAGGAAAGAAAAAAAACTAAGGCTAACGATCTACTAAAGGGATCAATTCAGCTTGTAAAAATGACAAGGGTTAGGAAAGAATGGCGAATAGTATTACTAGACTGCCCGAGATTTCCATCACCACATGTCTCGTCGCTATCTTAAAACCTATCCGGCTTGGATTCAATAGTCTACCATTTCCGCTGATGAATTCTATGTTCAATGCTTTTGGCAAGCCAGAGCAAGACTTGGCGGCACACTTTCTTTCCCCTTGCGAAAAGAATATACAAGTGACACCCTCACTACCAAGCCCTTGAACCAGTACTGCTTTACGAGGGCGATCTTTCCCCTTCAAGCGGGATTGGATTGGGTGGGGACTGGACGTTTTATTAATTAAAAGTATATGTTGCAATTACCTTTTTATTCACCTAAACAAAATATCATCTCAATCATTGGTTAAATAAAAGTGAAGGTCTATTATCGACAGGTTTTAGTGTCCTCAGGATCAATATCTAGTTCTTGCCTAAGCTATACTATATTATGATAGGTACACTCCTATTATGCATAGTTAGTTGGTAATTATCATAATACAAATTTAAACTTATTTTGAGAGTATTCCTCCAAATCACACTAATAAGAAACTAGGCTCTTGACTCTCATACTATAGACGGTAAATTAGAGATTTCGTTAAAGGTGAGCAAAAATTGGGAAACCCGAAGGCAACCAACTCCCGTACCAATATCATATAATGTAAAAGGTAATCGATACTCAATATTTGCAAATATCAGGTTTGGGATCAGTACCAGGTAATTAAATACAAACCCGAATATGTGAGAACCGAACCAAAAATAAAAAATACCTAGAAAAAGTAGTTGTTACTAATGGCGGCAATACTCGTTTAATTTCATATAATTTGATACATGCTACAGCAATTAAAACATTCGATAATGAACGAAAAAATCATAACTTCTTAATCTTTCAAAAATAGGTTGCTTGTTTTGCTTTAAAGGCATGGTTCAAAGTCAACCAGATACAAAATTATCAACTAGAGACCAACCTGCAACACTTCCACCCACAAAAATTAAACTTTGTTGCCAATGTTGTAAAAATCGGACTAGTCGGCCGATTAACGACAATCGGTGGCTCACCAATTGGATTTCCCCTAATCGGAGCCAATAATCGCTAGTCGGTAAAATTGGTCCAAATCAAGAGAAATCAGCCCTATTCGGACCTAGTCGGTTGTTAATCGGCCTCTATTCTGCATTTATGCAGAATTCGGCGAGATTCCGGCGAAGTTGAAAAATTCCGGCGAAAATTTTGAAATTCCGGCCAGATTTGTTTATATATATATATAAAACTAAACATATTTATAAAAATGACATATAAAAATGTGTATTTATATATATAAAAATGAAAATTATATATAAAAATTCCAAACAGATTAATCCCGATTAATCCCTGTTAATCCCAATTGATCCCTAGTCCCCACCTCGGCACCCGACTAGCGCATAGCGATTTTACAACACTGTAGGTTGTTGTCATCTACCAGCCTGAACATTAACATATTGAAGGATATGAAGATTAGAAACATCATCATACCAATCAGTACCCAATTGACCATAAATGAAACAAACTTCATTTTTGCAACGAATTAACCTTATGAAACAAACTTCATGTTTGCAACGAACTAAGCTTATGAAATCAATGATTTTTGAGAAAATAAAGCATACAAGCTTCAAGAAATGATAGAAAATCACAAAAAGTGTAAAGATTCAACTTAGTAGTAGTAATCATCCGTTCCAGTAGCCTTCCCAATTTCCTTGATACCAAAACCAAAAAAACCCGATTCCTGATTATCTATGGTAGGTACGGTAATCGGGTTTACTTATTGCTTCACATCGGGATCGGGTTCGGGTTCGGTATACCTCTATTCAGTCAGTATACACGATCTGCTCACCCCTAGATTTCATTGACGTAGATGATATGTTCCAATCTATTAGTAGTATAAGTAGTATGAAACCCTATCCTCATGGGCTAAGCTAATGGGCATAACTTCTAGTGATGACTAACCCTAATACGTTCTAACATATATGTATGTGCATGTGTGTGCAATAGTTGATGCACCTAACACAATAATTCAAAAACCATTGACCCCAAGTTACAAAACTAATGAATTTTTTAAAGTAACCCCCTCCTTTAAGCACCTTTAAGAAGCACATAAGCTTGCACAAACTTAATAAAGAGCTTAAAGGTCAAAATATAGTAGTAAAGGTATATCTTCTGACTAGTGGCATTTTGACCAAAATGTCAAGTCATCATGACAAACATCGCTATTCTGACCAAACCAGTAATTTAATGAAATCCTATGTGAACAAAACCCTATACGAAAGCAACACTCATGAAGTGTTAGCATCCCCGATTCGTAACCTTGCATAAGCAAATACTACAGAAACTATGTTCGTCCAATGACGCAAATTGTCAGTGAGAACATATGTGTGTTTTATGTTGGAATTACTAATGTTTCAAAAAAGTACAATTTATTCAAATTCTTGCAATACAAGAGGTGTAGGTTTTGATCACTCACAAATGTCCCTTTATCATTAACTTACTGGTTATGGCTATGAACTCAAAAATAAATAAATAAATCATTATTTTGGCAAACAGCCTTTTTGTTTTGTTACTTGAAATAAAGACATTATAACAAAACCGCACAGATTTGAACTGAAACTACTTTAGAAAATAAGCAGCAGTGTCTCGTGGCAAACTGAAAAAGCTATAGTTTTGTTGAGTTTAGCATGACATGGTACAACCAAGGACTTCTGAATGAAGTAACTAAAATTTAACAAGGAAAATACATATACCTTTCCAACCATGTGAACCTCATGGGAAGAATTTTGAAAAGGCTGTCTTGTAAGCAATACAAGATCATTCTCAACACAGGTCCTAGAACCTTCTAAGTCTCTGTCATCATGAACACAGCGAACAAGATGAAAGTCATCAACTCTTTCCACTGACATAACAGACAGACTTCCGCATGACATTTCATCTGAAGAAGCCATCTCTACGAATGAATTATGTAGCTGTGCTTTAAGCTCTTCTAGCACCAATGGACGAAAGACTGTAACGTAGTCATCAGGAGATTGAAAATAAACAGGAACCTCCTTCAAATTCCCAGCCAAAGCTGATGATGCTAACCCAACTGTAGCATAATAATCCATCTCCAGGATAGGTCTATACCAATCATCTAGCCTTACAGATTTAAACCTTTGGCATCCACCATGCAGCTTCTTGGATTGAGAAACTCTGTTTTCAACCGGTAAGTTTAGTTGAACAACTTTCCGTTTTGGACCACTAGTGTTTGGTTTCCCTAGGTGTGATTGATGATGTCTTGCAGATTTTAATGCAAATTCCCATGGATCATCTTTAGCATCAAATACCAACTCCTTGATGACCCTATCACACTTTGCTGAAGCCTTTTTGATACTTCGGCTCGAAGATGACCTAAAATCAGCAGTTATATTTTTCAAGCTCTGGTATGGAACTGAATTGTCCGTCATGGAACTAATATTTTCTACAGATGATTTTTCTTTACTTGTGCCTTGTACAAATTTCCCTTTGACCACAGAAGACTTGTCCATATTACTCTCTATATCCAGCTTATGATCCACTAATCTTATAGTCTCAACGGAAGAACTTTTACTAGCTTCGTTCATTTGTGAAGCTCTTTCAACATCTTGTGAATTACTTGCTTCACCACCATGAGAATCACTAAAAGTATCAACATCTTCCCTTACATCAATCTCATCATCTGAAGGAACTATCACAATCTCTTTCTCCGTTGTGGCACCAAAAGCCGATTCCAAAATCTGCAAATCTGACTCCTTTGAGGTAGATTCACTTGGTTTTTCAGGTAAACACTCCTCGTGTAATATGTCCTCAGGTTGAGACAATGGCGCTTTAAAGTTTGATTTTCCATATGTATAACAAGGTACATTGGCATCATTCTCCAATGAAACAAATAGGCAAAATACCTGCTCAGTTAATTCAGCGATTGGAATGTATTCTGCAACCAAGTAGCAAAACATGAAATTCAATTTGCTGATAATGAAGATAATAGCAAAACATGGTAACCTATAAAGAACAATGTAACAACACACCACACTTAAAAAGTTCTTCTATGGCCACGATAGCAGATGTCTTATTAACATACGTCTCCTTAAGTAAATAAAGCAAAGAAAGCACTGTTTGTTTCCAATACCGATGTACAACGGCCAGCGTAGACTTCCCCCAGTACATTAAATCCTGAACCCATCTATAGCTAGTTGAATTCTTCAATAAAAGGTCTGAACTTCCTGGTATTTTGTGCATAGATTTCTGGAGCTTTTGGACAACAACAGGCAAGCATTCAAGTAATCGGACACAGGTCATCTGAAACAACAGAAAAAAGAATGTTCAACTTTATCAGTCATGCTAAGACCCATGGTTGCTAGTTGAGCAAATAATCAAACCTCACATCACATAAAGGATAGAAAATAATTAGCATGAACATCCAGGTAAATCCTCCAGTACAGGTCAAATCCATGTGAAGATGAAAGGCAAATACTCTTACACCCTTGTCCCTTTTGGGAATTGAGCCCCGCAACCTCTTGGTCGGCCCCCTAGACAAACAGTTATTTTTGCTATTTGTATTTTCTAACACCTATCCGATTTGCAATGATATTTGGTAATAACAAGACAGATGACTGTTTTGAACTGATGTTTTGGAAAAATACACAGTTTCACTAACATGTTCTTGGTTTTGTAGTAAAAAGAAATCACAACCCAGCCTGTTTACGTTACAGATAACAGAAAAGGTAGGTGTTAACAAAAAATGCCATAGTTATAAAAATTCTAAGGTATACAAAATTCAAAATGAGATGCCACAGAAATCAAACAATATAATTGCCTCTTTGAAAGGAAAAATACGGTGGGCCATCTTTGACATCGCTAGGAGAAAGGCCTCTAATGGGAAAAATAGCCTTTCATTTGCTTAATAATAGTTTTTTTTAAAAGGGTTCTTTATCCTATGATAGAGTACTTGGTTAGCTTGTTTATTCAAAAATAGAGCTATAGAGAGGGAGAGAGAGAGTATGTGTGTGTGTGTGTGTGCATACATGCATTTACCTTCCTCCAGTTCCGTTTGCCTACCAGTAACTCTACTCATTTTTATCAGATAAAAATCACATATGGCTGGCAAAAAGTCTTGCTAGAATCGTACATGAAAATTAGAATTCAATCATGAAATTTCATTTTATGCTTCTAACCAACCTCCCCTGGTGGCTCTGCCCTAGCCATTTTGAGTACTACAGTATATAAGTAGGATAACAAGAGAGGGATGACTGTATACCAAAGTTCATACTTCATAGACGCTTGCAGTGACGTTATGTGTGCACCTTCGAGATAAAAGAATAAAGGCTTATATGTGCCTTTCAGTTTTCAGCAATAAACGTAAAAACTATTGAAGTGTTCTCCCAACCATTAAAAGCATGACAACTCGAGGGGAATCGCGAGTGCAGCATGTGAACAAAAGAGACCACAAGGACATCGCAAAGGAAACATGACGAGGACGTTGTGAATTTAGGTGGTGTCCTGGAGGAGAATGGCACTACCCGCCTAAGTTTAGATCATAACTTGCGGGTTCTAGAACTTTCCAACAAAACATACCTAAACTAATCTTGAAGCGTGAAGGGTTGACCAGAAGACTCTAGAATGCTCTACACAATTCTGGTCTAAGGGAGGTGTGGAAGCATCTTAAAAAATCATGGGGAAGTCAAGATCTTTCCTTAGAAACATCTAGACTTGGTTGCAAATATGGAGATGTATAGAAACCTCTAGGACCATGTGTTTAAGAACGATTGTACATTATTATAGTTGTAAGAATCTAGATTATGAGCTAGTATAAATAGGCAATAGGGGTGAGCAAATAACAGACTTAACTGAACCATAACCAATATAACCGCATTAACCAAACCAAATTAACGAAACCAAATTAACCAAACCAAAGTTTAGGTTTCGGTTTGATTTACAAATTAACCGGATTAACCGCATCGAACAAAATGCCATTAGCGTACAACAAATATAAAATACTACTCATCATTTTACTAAAATTCCATATGTTCACCTTTTTAAATTCACATTTGTAAATATATATTTATGTAGTAGGATTTCCTTGTGTATAGAAGGAACCACCTTAACAAGCACAAGTAATGCAAGATGTGTGCACACATTGTTGTACTTGTATGCACACCATACTTGTATGCACACCCCGACTTAAGTTTCGATTTTGGTAGGACCTTAGAAACGGACTATATTGTCAAAACACCCTTATAAAGTTGGCCTAAACCTAGCCTAATAAAAGTTTATTAGTTAAAATTTGGTCAAAAAGTATTGTAAGATTTATTGATTAATTAACCAAAATTAACCATTATAGGCGGTTAACAAAAGTGTGATTAACCTAAATATCGGTTGAAGTTTCTATTTTAAAAATGGTTTTAACCGAACTACCGGTTTTGGTTTCAAAAATGGTCTTAATCACACCAAACCGCATCGTGCACACCCCCAATAGGCAAGGATGGCTCGTTTGTCAAACGATCCCACTAAACACATAAAACCCACAATAGTAAAGCTATCATAAAAACCTTTGTAAGCTTTCATTGTTAACATATATTTTAATCAATACAAGTGCAGTGCAGTTGACTATTTAGTTTGCATTCAACAACTCGTCACTTAGAATCGTTGCAACATTGACTCAAAGGCTAATCTTAGAACACATCCAAGAACCACATGCAAATCAAAATAATCACTAAGTGACACTTAACAATAAAAATGTGACAAGAATATAAGCTTTAGCCAAAGCTTTTGGCCAATAATGATACCAGCCTAGACCAAAGTACCTTCGGATTCAAGATTTAAGTTGAAGAAGAGGAAATGGTGTATAGCTTATCAGATATTTAGGATAACAAGTTAACAACCACAACAAGCGCTCATATAATATTGCAGCTAGCTGATTTAGATCCCAGAATGACCAATAAATAGATTGAGAGATCTCACATGCTCTAGCTATTTCCATACATACATGGACATACATAAAGTGTATAAGTTTACCAAATAAAAATTCTAAATGAATTCTGAAAGTTAAGTTGTTTACTTAACTGTACCTGTGAGATCTTACAGTCAATGAATGTCTTCCCTTCAGCCAAGCATGTGCAAAAAGATGACCATGCAACTTCTGATATTAAGCAACAAAACTTTTCCCAAAGTGTGGAATCAAACTTTGAAGAGTTTCCATCGGTGTTTGTATTCATGGACTCAAATGTAGGCTGTTGTAGAAATCCACCTTGAGAAGAGAACTTTAAGCTACTACTGTCATTGCTTTGGCAAGATTGTACCCCGTCCTTAAGTAGTTTGCAAAGTACAAAAAAGAAATGATGTAAACTTTGAAATGTTTGCAGCACCGAGCCTAAAAGAAGCTGAAAATGACCAAAAAAAAATAATTTCACAAATTTGAAATAAAACAAACAAACATACATACCCAGTAAATCCCACTCAAGAGCTCCACAGCCTATTTCACAAATTTGAAATAACCTTCCATAATCATAATACTATACCACTTATTATAGGTTATCCCAACCAACAAATTCATATCACATTTTAACCATCCAGCAGTGAAACTAGTGATAAAAAAAACTTCCTGCCACCTTCATAGGTGTGGGAACATAATTGAGTATCCTGATCAGCCATCAAAAGATAAGCCGTACTTCTTATATGGTGTTTGTGGACCACTAGAAGGAAGCAATAATACATTAAGACTCTTTAACAAGAACCTCTAAGATAGCAGTAAGAGTACTATCTGAAGCCAAGTGTCATAAAGTTATCTTTTCAAGCTTCTGTGAGGCACTTTTTGCACCAAGTTCAACCTTATCCCCAATACAACAATTTGGAAGACTTCCAATAGAATGCAAGATTATGTGGAGGTCAAGAATGCTTTGTATTGGCTATTTGGCCATATGAAGCATTCACCTATTATATACTAGTGAATCCTAATCTCAAAGGTTGCATCATACAAAATTCTAAACAAGCATCTACATTTTTCCTTTCAAGTCTCATGAAATCCCCATAATATTCCAAAGAGCTCTATATCTTTCCAAAAACTTTCCAAGAAGGTCCTCGAGAATTCTAGATTCTTCCTATCGAGTCCTTGTCTTAATATCATATTTTATGTGGGACATGATGCAAGGCCATCTCAAAGGTATTGATAATCTCCGTCAGAAACAACTAAATCCTTGTTCAACTGAATTTTTTTAAATAAGTTAGCATGCTACAAGAGTAGAAAAACATATACATAGATGGCTAACAATTAGAGAGAAAATAGAAGGAAAAATATACCAATTCCCGAGCATGTTTCAGCCCAAGAAAGACTGCTGATAGTGACGCAGAGCATGAACATAGAAACTGCAAACAATAAAGAAGGCCCCGTGTGTTTGCTACTTGTTCAAGAATACGCCTACCCACTTGCCTTGCATTCTGCAAACAAAACATGTCTCATAAAGACATACAGGCAGAAAAGAACATAAATATGTAAATTAGGTTGGTGGTGAAGAAGAAGGGGGAATTACCCTACCATAATAGTTACAATACTAGGCTTACATAATTAATGACTTTAAAGGGAAGTATTTACATCATCAGGATCAACAAGTAAAAGGATTAAGCTTTCAGCCATCCTTGGTTCCCAAGTCCATTGCTTCCAAAGCTCAACTTGCTCCATCCTTGTAATAAAATGGGATGTTAACCTGTGATAAAATGATAAAAATATCAGCAACAATGTTAATTTTTGGTGTTCAGTGTGCAATAATACAGTGCTTAAATATAGATTTAAGAGGCATGCAGCATCAAAAGATTAACCTCCTGAATGTTCTGATTAATGGAATGCACATTGTAGTGATCTTGACTGAGTTGTTCGATGCTTCTCCATTCCCAACATCATCCGAACCAGATGGTGTTCTCCACCCCAATAACTGCGAGACCTTTGGAGCACGAGTGGTTAACCAATGTCCAAGTGGAAGAGCCATCTCAGTGCTACTTTCTGGTTCAACCATAGAAAAACGAGATAAGGCCCATAAAACTGCCTTAGAAAATGATACTGGTAGAACTTGAGGATCAATTTCAACTAAAACATCAACCCATAGCATTGGAATGCACATCCATGTCGCAAATTCTGATGAAGTAGCTTGACCCTGCACACTAAAACCATTCCAACAACTGGTACCGTTGTCCTTTTCTTCGACAACATCCGCAAATAGCCCTTCATTGTCGTCTTCGTCTTTGACGTCAACGATATCGCTGTCAACACCTTCATGTAAATGATAGTGTAACATTGAAGACACTAATGCAGATGCATCTGAGACTAAAATAGTTTGGATCAAATCAAAAGCAGGTTGCCTAAGAGATCTGTAGAGTGACGAGTCCTTGAGAGATGCCACCAGAGAAGGACCCCTGTGCCAAAAAAAGCAGAAATCATCTACGATAACCGATTATAAAAAAATAGTTAAACAGTGGGAGCAACAATTGTTTCACAATGCACAGATTTCAGCTATGTTTTAAGACTATAATTGTCGCACACGCATCACATTTAATGGAAAGGAAATAGAATCTTTTGTGATACCTAGAAGCACGTATTGGCAGTATAGGAATATATAAAAACAATGAAGATGTTTCTTGAAACCCTAACTATCTCTATATATAAAGCATGCCATTGTATTGTAATCTTGTCCTTTTGAGCTTAGTTAAAAACCTAGTCGCAGTGAGTGAACGTGATAAAACCCAAAACAAGAAGCTTGAATCAAACTGAAAAGAAAAACTAGACCCAATTCGAGATGGGTTGATCTCCGGTAACAAGGAATTAACCTTAATCAAAGTACTAAAAAACACAAGACAAGAAATATAGAATGAAACATCAATACTTAAACTAAAAATATGGTGAGAACAGTTGTCCTCGTCTCTTATTTTCATGGGCTTCCCCTCCTCCACTCTTTAAGATAATTGACTTGGTCTTGGGTTAAAGAATGGGGTTTGAATTTGATGTGGAGCGGGACTTGGGTTCGTATCAATACTACCCGCCCGGAAAAACGACTTGTCCTCAAGTCGAGATGAAATAGTGCGAGTGAAGCCTTATTGACTTGTATAAAAATTATACGGCTGATTTATGCGTGTTGTACAAATGCCACCGGAGACGTATCAGTGTTCCATGGTGGCCGCCACTCATGCCTTCCGATGGCGTTCGGTGCAATCCCCACACAAAGAAATGGTGGTTTCCATGGTGGCCGCCACTCACGTCGCACTGTTGCACTATCAATCCGTGGTTCGTGGTTTAGCTTCAATTCGTTTAACCCTTTTATAAACAGCTCTTGTGTGTTTGCCTCACGTGAATTTGAAAGAGCAAATCCATTTAACCCTTTTAAAGACAGAATTCCAGCAAACTCACAAGTTCAAAAAGAGCAAGTTGAATTTGAAACCGATGCAAACAAACAAACAACACAGCCAGTCACTGAATTAAACACTGAAACTGAAGTCCCTGAGTTTGAAAATGATGATATGGGTGGAGATAAAGAAGCATTAGGAGCTTCTGATAGTGGGAGTCAAGAGTCTGATGATGAACAGTCCCCGTAAAGTCCAGACCAGTCTCAAAATTGGGTCAGGAGGTCCACCAGAGTCTCCAAACAACAAGAGAGGTATAGTCCTTTAGTTAACTATCTTCTCTTAATTGAAAATGGTGAACCAGGAAGTTTCTCTGAAGCTGTTAAATTGAAAGATTCGCTTCAGTGGGAGCATGCTATGAAAGATGAGACGAGTTCTTTGATGAAAACATGGGTACTAACCAAGCTTCAGCCAGATAAAAGAGCTCTACACAATAAATGGGTCTTCAGGGTCAAGGAAGAACATGATGGGTCTAAGCAATACAAAGCTCGCTTAGTAGTCAAGGGCTTTCAGCAAAAGAAGGGGTTTGACTACGATGAGATCTTCTCGCCAGTTGTGAAAATGACAACCATCAGATTGGTTCTGAGTCTGGTAGCTGCAGAGGAATTACATCTAGAAAAATTAGATGTTAAGACAGCATTTCTACACGGTGACCTTGACGAAGAAATTTATATGACACAACCTGAAGGGTTTCAGGTTGTCGGGAAAGAAAACTGGGTCTGCAAATTGGAAAAGAGCTTGTATGGTTTAAAACAGGCACCCAGGCAGTGGTACTTGAAGTTTGATAACTTCATGGAAAGATCGGGGTACAAGAAATGTCAAATGGATCATTGTTGCTATTTGAAGAGGTTCAAGAGCTCTTATATCATTCTACTATTTTATGTAGATAATATGTTGATTGCAGGGTCAGATATGAAAGAGATCTGCAAGTTAAAGAAAGAAATGTCCAAAGAATTTAAGATGAAAGACTTGGGTCTAGCCAAACAGATACTCGGGATGAGCATTATCAAAAATAAAAATGATGGATCTTTAAAACTATCCCAAGAAAAATACATAAGGAAAGTGTTGGAAAGATTGAAGATGAATAATGAAAACACCAGGCCTAGAAGCACACCATTAGGAAGTCACTTCAAGCTCACCAAAAATTAGTCTCCTAAATCTGAAAAAGAAAAAACAGGGCTAAAATTCCATACGCATCTGCAGTTGGCAGTCTCATGTATGTTGGTCTACACTCGACCAGATATTGCTCACGCAATTGGGGTAGTTAGTCGGTTTATGTCAGATCCAAGGAAAGAACACTGGGAAGCAGTCAAGTGGATACTCAGATACTTAAAGGGTACTTCTAAAATGGGGTTATGTTTCAAGGGTAAAGATGCTATTCTCGGAGGGTATACTAATGCTGATTTGGGTGGTTGTAAAGGGACATTTAAAAGCACTACCGGGGATGTCTTTATAGTGGGAGGAACAGTAGTTAGTTGGATGTCCAGACTTTAGAAAAGTGTAGCTCTATCAACAAAAGAGGCTAAATACATGGCTGATGCTAAAGCTAGTAAAGAGCTAATATGGTTAAAGACTTTTTTTGAAGAATTGGGTAAACAGTAGTCTAATTACTCATTGTACTGTGACAATGAGAATGCGGTGAAAAACTTGCTAAAAGTGATGGAGCAATCAATCAATCTGAAGAACATCTCAGGTGTGAAGAAACCAACCGATACGTTTACCGAATTCGTGGTGCTGGATAAGCTCATAGCTTCAGCTGACCTTCAGAAATAATGTTGAGAAGACGGGGTAGCTAAAGGGTGCAAAAATCAGAGGGATTTTACAGAAGCACAAAGAAGCGGAGCGCAGCTAAACTGCTAAACATGTTTCGAAGCCTCCAAGTGGGAGAATTGTTGGGTGTAGGCTTCGGGTGGATTAATTTGGAACAGTTGGGCTCGGCCAGCCCAAGTTCTAATTAGGCCCATTTTAGTTTGATTATTAACCAAAGGGATTAACCCTAATTGTAGTCTATATATACTTCTCATTGTACTTGTAATCTTTATCACTGAAATAAAAGAAAAACCCTAGTTGCCCTAAGAGGACGTAGGTTGCACACCACGACCGAACCTCTATAAATCTCGTGTCTCTGTTTATTGTTCTTAATTCGTGTGTTTCGTACCAGTTTGATCCTAACAAGTTGCACTATAAAGAATATGAAAACCTTTAAATTGACGTTTACCTCGTGTATTTATGGACATGTTGCTCCTAGTCTCTTACGATATGAAGATATGCCAACAACCATAACTCTTCATATAGTAGTCAAAAATCACAAGGCACGCGCCTAGGCATAGTGCCTCTCTACACAAGGCATAAACTTTCAAAAACTCGGCTCACTTGTGCACCTTTGACCACGTAGGCAATATTTAATCTTTTTTATCTAGATCTTCACTATCTCGGTGGCGATGATGAACAACGAATCTTGCTTATTTTTTGTGATATGTTATTAGCATTGAACTTTTGGCATTAATTTGACGATTCTAACATGCTAATTAGTTAGGTCTTCTATGATAATTACAGGATAGTACTTATCTTTTAAGTTTTATGTGTCCGTTATATATATTTCTTATATATATTTCTAATGATGATTTGAATATGCTTTGAGACTTTGATTACTTAAGCCTATTATGATCTTAAAATTAAATAAGAGTTTATTTTTTATGTCAACTAACAACATTTTGGCATTGCTACAAAAAAAAATTCCTTACAAAATGTCATAAAACAATATTTAATGCACATTTCTTAAAACAAACATGATTTACTAAGAAAGGCCTACCAAGCAATGCAAGAACATAAGAATCATTGATTTTTTCTAGAAATAATACAAAGATTGCATACCACATGTGCGCACATTCAAAAGGCGGGCAGGAAGGTTTCATCTTGTAACCTCGGTGGATGATGAGAAGAGCAATCTGCAAACAAAACATAGCCATCAATTATTAAACAGACAATGCAAACAAAATTTAGCCATCAATAACTAAGAAGGCGGTGCAAAGACCATATATGACAAGTCTTTACATTATAGACATTGATATAAAAGCAGAACAGATACCTGGCAGGCTTTTTTTCTCATTAAAGTGCTGAAGTTGCTACTAACAGTCACTTGATGCAGAAGAAAATACAGAAAATGTCTGCGTTGTTTTTTATGTTCCCCATCTTGTAACGCCTCAAGAGACTGCAGAAATAGGCTGTGTACATTATAAAGACCACAAAATGTCTTCTGTGGTGTACGAAACAGAAAAACATAGAGGACTTAAAATTTAGCACAAGTATAGCACACAAGCATGCCTGGAGAAAAGGTGGAAAAAGATCAAATATTTCTCTGTGGCTCTTCTCATCTTGAGTATGAAAACACTGACCCAGTAGTGTGTCACGCATTACACTTGGTGATAATGTTGCTCTTAACCAGAGCTTGCATCCTTTAAAGATAAAAATAAAAAATAAATAAGAAGACAATAACAAATAAATCATGCAACCAACAATTCAAAATTATGAATATAAGACCAAAGGAAGACATACCAAGCATATCAAAAACAAGTCTAAGGCAGTTAATTGCAAAAGAAAACTCAAGAGAATCGTCAGATATATGGTTGAGCACAATGCTCAAAAAACTGGGATAGCGCTCCAAGATCCCTTCTTCAAAAGCATGAGGCTCTAGAAACCCAAGCCTTTATAAAGAGCAAACAAGAACATCATAAGAAACCTAGACATATTTATAATATACTAAGTCACATCAAGCACATTATTAATAAAAGTAGAATGGGACAGTTTCAAAAGTAGGCAAAACCACTGCTCCCTACAATGCCTTGATACCAAGCCATACAGTTACACGATCCAGCTGCATCCTTGGCCTTGAGCTCCCAGGACTTGTAGGCATGACTTCTATTTCTAAAAATACAATGCATTTCTTGAGCAAGGGCTGTAAAGGTTCCAAATCCTCTGCACTCCTGGGTGGAAGAATAAAAACACCAGAAAGTCAATTTTGTTGCCTCTAACATACAAATAGAAGCTCCATGAGTCTATCACCCTTCCCAAGGATCAGAACAGGCAATCCAAAAAGAAGAAGAAATTTACATCCAAGAAGGTAACAAGAAGAATGCATATACTAGATGAAGGCTCACACTACGCCTCCAATGATTATCCTAAATATTATTTGCTTGCTTGCTAGTTGCTAGAGTTTTTCCATGCCTCGGCTCTTTATTTTATAACTACTCTCATTACTGCTTCTTATAGGCTAGTGTCCCATACAATTTCCTTTTACTTAAAGATTGGCCCTAGACTGATCTCAAGGTGTCACCCCAAGTGAGCAACCGCCAACCAACATCAAATATCTCACACAGCATACATAAAATCTTGCCGACCATTCACCGGTGTGATCATTCATTATACCTAAATTACTTGAGCCTTCGAACAAGAAGCAACAAGATATTATACCTCAGTTTTCCCATGTTTCCAGCTAAGCGGAACCCTAAAGATCGACACCTCCTGGCCTTGAGGAAAAGTAGAGCATAAACTCCCTACACAAAACCATCAGAAAATACTCAATGTGGTTGAAGAAGAATTGTTATGAACCAAAAGAGATAAGAAATGCATGTTAATGTTGTACTGGGTATTGCTGATGGCCTGCCAAAGTCAGTTCATGTGAATCCTCAACTGTTTCCATAAATATCTGAAACTCTGTGGCCAAGGATTGGTCATCCAACAAGACAGGAAACATTAACACCTGAAAGAGAACAGAAAGTAAAATCAAAAACTATTGTACGAGATATCTGATAGCCAGGCTTTAAAAGCAAGAAGAATAAATAGATGGTATAGCTGAAAGTATAAAAAAGCAAAAATAAATTACATAATTTGGGTATAAAGTAATATATAAAATCCAAGTTCCAGAAAATATTCAAGAATGTCTTTTGTAACCCCAGTAGAGAGTGAATTACAAAAGCATTATCCATGTACAGCTCTCAACTAAAGAAATTAAGATCCAAACTCCAAATCCCGGCATACTTCTCCTGATTTTAGTTAATTAAAATACCCTTCCGTTTAAGAAAAAAAGTGTGTAAGTGGGTTAGAGTAAACTGAGACACATTAGAAACCATAGGGAGTAAATCAATATTTTGAGACCTTTGGAGGGGGAAAACATTGTTTGGACGAAGCCACATTGAGCAAATCAAAGTTTACTCTATATGTTATATACTAACTTCTTAAAATTTTGTAATGTCAATCAGTGGCTTGATTAGTCAAGAACTAATATACAGCTTGATTTTATAAAAGCGGGAAACCAATCAAAAAATCACACAGTACAAGATGGCGATCGCCTCACATGCGCCTTAAAGCGCTTCAATGTGCTTTTTAGCCTTATGTGCCCCTTTTTTGACACCTTGCGCCTTAAGTCATCAAAAGCAAGCCCCTGAGGTCACCTAGCCCCTAGGCGCACTTTATAAAGCAAATATACGTAACAAAACGATTCAAATTTAGATAAACTTGAAAACTTTGAAGGAGTAAACGACCAAAAAATTACCTCATACATGACGCTAATTACTTTTGCATTTTCTTTCATTGGATCATACTTCCCTTGTGCTATTTGTGTGTTCATCTCTTTCAATTGATTAGTCACCCTTTCTTCATCTAGCCTACATAAAACATCAAGAAGGGGACCAATTGAACTCAACTCATACTCCATGGCATATGTGTCCTTGGCTTGATGATGCTGACAAATACATTGCATGCAATCTTGTAATTCTTCAGAAATTCTTTTCCATAGAAGCTTGAGAGGAGAATCCTCACGATCATCTTTAAAGTAGTTGTAGAATGTTTCAAGCAGCGGCCCCATTATATCCCAGGAGCCGCACCAAATATGATTTTCTCTGGGAAGAGATATTAAAAAGTTGAATGCATCTGAGAACCTGAATATAAAGAAGTAAAAAAGATAGTACATTCATCGTTGGTAAATAAGTTCACATACAAAGTATATTATACCCAGTGAGGCAGTGACCATCATGACAGATTGATTACTAGCAGGAATCAGAAATACGATAGAGATGGTAGGGTACTGTTATCGCTATATATTGCAACGATCGCTCAAATATCAAAAGCCCCAAACGCTTTACTAGTGATTTACCCTTACATTGTTTGTGAATCCATATGCAACTAAACGGCCTATCAAGCACATAGAAAGGGGCAACTGCTTGCCTGGTACAAATCATCAAGAAACTAAGCCTAGCAGACAAATAATTTTGGAGTCTCAAAAATCGCCATGAAATACTCACCAAGTTTCTTTAAGGCGACGGATGTGAAGTTGTTTCGAGTGATCGAATTCGTTTTCGTCGTCGTCTTCTTCTTCAATGACCATCCATCGGTTTAAGAGCTCTATTCTCGGGACAAGCTTCTTCGACATTTTTCAAGTAGCGTTCAACCCTATTTCAGTGTACGAGAGGAAACAGAGCCATCAACCTTGCGAAACCATCCAAAACATATAAATAGCAAAACAAAGAGATTTATAGTTAGGTTTTAGAGTAATTACTATTCCGGTCCTCGTGGTTCGATGGTTATAACCATTTTCATCCAATAGTTTAAAAATGTCTGGTTCAACCACTATGGTTTAAGATTTGTCACAATCAAGTCCAAATCATTAGCCCCGTCCAATTTCACCGTTAAATATTTAAAAAAAGACTATAATACCCTTCGATTGAAATTGTTACTTCTATACATATATCCACCACACCACACCCCCACCCCCAACATTATCAAACCAACACACGCGCGCGCGCACACACACACGCACACACACACATATATATATATATGTGTGTGTGTGTGTATGTATATATATATACACACACACACACATATATATATATATATATGTGTTTGTACTCTCCAAAAAACCAATGGCCAACACCACCACCACCACTACCACTGCCACCGCCAACCCAAAACCACCACTGCCACAACACCACCACCACCATCACAACAACACCCCTACCACCATAACACCACTACCACCGCAACACTACCCCCACCACCATAACACCATGACCACCACAACACCACCCTCGCCACCACCATAACACCACTGCCACCATCACCACAACGCCACCCCTATTACCACCATAACACCCCTGCCACCACACCACCACCACCACCTCCTCCATCACAACACCACTCCCAAAATCAAGCCTAAATCAGACCATAGTACCAGCACAAACCAACATCACACCACCACCACAAACATCGAAACCACCAAAAAATTAGAAACCCTTGTCACACCCCAATCTTGACTGCTGAAACGTCGAGATGTGAGGGTTAAGATTGTTTACAGCCACATAACGTTATTATTAAACCCAATTATATCAATCATAAGTTTCAAAAGTAACATTACAAGCATAAGTCTCAAATATGAAAATAGACATAACATAAGATGTAAATAAACCAAGCCATTTCATTAATTAAGCTAGGTTCAATCCTAGATGTGAAAGAACTTCAAGATGACAATCAAACTTGCGCATTTCCTAAAACATGTTAAAAATAAATGGTCAACATAATGTTAGATAGAATTCCATAGTTTTCAATACATAAGTATATAATATATGGCAATTCATGTTATAAATTAGTGAACTAAGTAACTAGGGATGTAAGACAGATGCACAATCAAACCTTGACAGTTTACAAGTTTATACGATTAGCTAAGTGTACTTGGATTCCCCAAGCAAGCTTGTCAAGCCTATAGATCTATGACGTTTCCAGGCTAGCAATAGTTAATGATTACACGTATAATCATCAATACATGGTAATTACAAAGATCCACTAATCACAACATATAATAAATTGACAAGAGTTTACAAGCATCAAACGAATTTACAAGTGCAACGATTATAAGATAACATGTTTTCACCCCAAAGTGTGAAAATATGAAAAAGGGGTATAGAAATACTCACTTGTATAACAAATATATAGTAGATGATTAATAAGAAATAATAATCGCCGTTCCAACGTAAACCTTCACAAGGCGCGTCGGCTATAACATTCGCCTTTCCAGGATGATAGTGAATGTCACGGTCGTAATCGCTAATCAACTCAATCCAACGTCTTTGTCTTATGTTGAGATCCTTTTGGTTGAACACGTGTTAGAGACTCTTATGATCGGTGTAGACTATGCATTGCGTCCCATAAAGATAGTGTCGCCAGATCTTCAAAGCGAAAACCACAACACCAAGTTCAAGATCGTGAGTTTTGTAGTTTACTTGATGAACCTTCAATTGTCTCGACGTGTATGCTATAACTTTTCCTTGTTGCATAATAACACTACCAAGACCTTGATTAGAAGCATCACAGTACACAGTAAAGTCGTCGTTTCCATCGGGAGTGTGAGAATAAGAGCGTTACACAACTTGCGTTTTAGTGTCTCGAAAGCCTCCTCTTTTTCGAGTCCCCATTCAAAAAGTCGATTCTTTTGGGTTAGCGCCGTTAATGGTTTAGCAATCTTCGAAAAATTTGCTACGAACCTACAGTAATATCTTGCTAAGCCCATAAAAAACGAACCTCGGTTGGGGTTGTGGGAACACACTAATTTTTCACAGCTTATATTTTAGCAGGATCAACGTGAATTCTTTGGCTATTCACCACATTCCCTGAGAATTGAACTTCTTCTAGCCAAAACTCACACTTGGAAAACTTGGCGTATAATTTCTCCTTCTTTAAAAGTTCGAGAACTTGTCGCAAGTGCGTCTCGTGATCAATTTCGTCTTGGAATAAATAAGAATGTCATCAATAAACACGATCACAAACTTATCCAAATACAGTTTACATACTCGATTCATGAGATCCATGAACAAGACAGGTGCATTGGTCAAGCCAAAAGGCATAACCATGAACTCGTAATGTCCGTATCGAGTACGAAAAGCGGTCTTTGGAATGTCGTCATCATGAACACGTAATTGATGATACCCAGAACGTAGATCAATCTTTGAGAATTGGGTTGCTCCTTGAAGTTGATCGAAGAGATCATCGATTCGAAGAAGAGGGTATCGGTTTTTTATGGTAAGCTTGTTGAGTTCCCGGTAGTCGATGAACATACGGAATGAACCATCTTTCTTCTTCGCAAACAACATAGGTGCACCCCATCGTGAAGAACTAGGATGAATGAAACTCTTATCAGTCAACTCTTACAGTTGACTAGCTAGTTCTTGCATTTCAGACGGTGCAAGGCGATAAGGTGATTTAGCCACAGGGTTCGCACCAGGGATCAAGTCAATCTTTGCCGGATCGTTGAAGGGTGTAAGTTACAACACAACAACACAAATAGTAGACTAACTAAACTTTAATCAAATAGTAAACTGGATTAACCAAGTTGAGATACTAAGAACACAAGTAATACGGGAGATTAAAAGGGATTGGGTTGGTTTTTATAGAATTTACACATATGGTCCCTGAAGATTTCCATTTTTATTATTTTATGCAAAAACTTTCATTTAAAGTTTTTAAAAATGACAACTAACCCCCTAACTTAATTTCTTTAAGTTTTTAAACATTTCAAAGATTAGTAAAACACTATTATTATTGATATTATTATTATAACTTATGTTTAATATTACTTTTATTATTATTATTATTATTATTATTACTTTTATTATTATTACTATTTATTATTATTATAGACATTATTATTAGAGTTATTATTATTATAATTATTATTTTTCAATTTAATAGTTATGTTATTAAGTTTTATATTAAATACTTAATGACCAACAAACAAATAAGCATAAGTAACACACAAATTT
>BJCM01268248.1:0-19653 GCA_018326385.1 Flaveria bidentis
ATATATATATATCCAAGTGATTTGTAGTGTTCTCAAACACATTTTTGATATTAGATGTGAGATTTTGTACTGTGATGGTTTCAAAATTTCATTTAGACAAAGTCATTGGTTTTGATATAAGATGTTGCTAAAAAAAAATCAAGTTAAAAGAAACACTCCAAAAGAAACCAATGAAAAAGCTTATTCTTTTACTCCCAATCTAAAATACTTTGTTTTCATATTTCGTCACAATCTTCAAGCATTATTGCAGACAGACCCTTCAACTTTCATTGACTTTTATAGCTCATAGCCTTTCAACAACAAAAATAAACTCGATATTGAGTCTTTAATGTATATCATATTTACAATACAATTTTTTTAACTAAAAATAAGGATGTAAAGCTATGAAAGACAAGTGTCTCCTGTGATAAACCTTCTCGTTTATGTATGCATATACGTACGTATGTTTGGAAACCAATTATTTTATATGTTTCACTTATAACTTTATAAGGTATGTTTTGAGTAAAGAACTATGAAACCGTATGAAAACATGTACTTGTTGGATCAAATGTGATACATAAAATAATTATTTAATTATATAATACATTTTATTTCTCTTTCCTATTATATCCGGTCAGCACTATATACAAATAGTCATGCGGTTCTCTACATAAAATGACTATGTAATTAACACACACTTAATAATATATACGCTTTAGATTAATAAGATCACACACTTAATTATATATGCTTTAGATTAACTTGATCAAACTCTTTAATATACTGACATCTATATTAATGTTTTACTTTCTGATACACTTGTTATAAAAAAAAACTTTAAAAGGCATATTGACCTTACTTCAAAACCATATAATAAAAATCACTTAGATGCCAACATGCTTCACTTTAGCAACATGGTGACCTCTTTCTACAACCATTTCAACTTTTTAAAGACCTCGTTTCTAAACCAACGAAACATAAGAATCCGAACAAAGTCGTCTTAGTAGCATCTCTCATAGGCGCACATTAACAAGTCCAATGTCATTTGATCAATATAATAATATTGAGTGAATGATGAAATGAGGTGATACGGATACGAAGGCATCAGAATCATTGTTGGTGTGTGTGTTATTCTTCCATGCTTATACTTTGAAGATTGGGGCAAAAGGCAAAAGGGGCAAAGTGGGCATAAAGTTAAAATGGGGGTTAACTTACCAACGATGCCCTTTTAAAAGCAAAAGGTACCACTACTCGTGCCTGCATACATTCTCTCTTCCACCATACTATTTTTTTTAAAAAAAAATTCAATGTTTTGAGGTCAACTTTTATTACATCCAAGGGCATATTCGTCTATATAATATTAAGATAAAGTTGTCTTTTTCTCTATACCTTTATAACATTGACAGCATTTGTTTTGAAACCGGATCAGACCAGCTAGTCGGCTTTAAACAAGCGTTGTAAAACAAGTCAAATCTGCCCATGTTTACCTTCTCCGGACGACTGTTTTTGTTTACAAGGCCAGGACTACCTGTTGAACCGGTTTAATGATAAGAACAAACAGTCGAATATTAAAGCTTGGTGGTGGTTTCTTTACGTATATTTCTTTAAAAATTCAGAACTTTTCATAGGGAGAATGTCAAAAATGAAAATGACAACTATTGTGACAACGAATTTCAAACTTTATACTTCTTGATTCGGTTTTTTATATAATCTTTTCGAAAAGATTTAGTTTAAACAGTCACTTTCGATCTGATTGATCTCTTCATTATATTAAACTAGTGAGCTCAAATAGTCTAAAAGCTAACAAACTCGAGCTTATGATGATCAAACCTATTAAAATCACCTGTGAGAATCCAACCTCATTTCAACCATCTTTATGACTATGGCTCATCAAGAATACTTAAAACCTTGATAGAGATTTGAAGAAATTATTGCATTTTTTCTCAGTTTATAACTTAATATGAATCATCAATGCAGCATTTTATGAATTTATTGTATGTTATATCCACAATGCCAAAGTATAAAAAGTGAACTGAAAATAACTCACCCGAAGTCTAGATGATCATGCATTACCATTGGAAGATTCCATAGATTCATCATCTTCCACCTTCACCTTTGGCCTGCAACAACTGTTCTTTACTGCTTCAACATCCCCAACCTTCACTTTCGGTTTGCAGCAAACCCTAACCGTCCCAGTTTCTGACCTTCTCTCAAGAAACTCCGTGTTTTCTTTCCATACTTCTCCATTTGAGTAAACCTCTTTCTTCCATATGGGAACAGATGCTTTGATCTCATCAATCACAAACTTACAAGCATCCAATGCATCAACCCGATGAACAGATGAAATGGCAATGAAAACACTTGTCTCTCCCACAGAAACAGGACCCAGTCGGTGGGCCACAGCAATGGCATTGATGTTCCACATTGATCTGGCTGATGAACAGATGGATTTTAGGCAACGAATAGCCATTGGCACATAAGCTTCATATCGTAATTCTATTACAGTTTTTCCATCAAATGTGTCGCGGGTGTTCCCATAGAAAGTGGCAATGGCACCACATTGTGGGGAATGGACATAGTTTGTGTATTTGTTGATGTCAATTGGGTGATTTTCTTCCAAAATTTCCACCAAGTTTTTTTCGTGATCAGCGGCCATTACTTGTTTATCTCTACAACTTTGATTGCTTTATGGAGGCAAAGTCAACTCTGTAAAGAAGTCAACAAGTTCAGACATGATGGCATAATATTTACACTGAATAGATATGTAAATTAACATATATGAAAGGAGATGAAGTCACTAAGTATTTTCTTACACTAATTATTTACCATGTGGTTTGACCCAAATAACCATTTTAGTTAAAAAGTTTAAATTTGACTTTTTTAGTCCAACAGTATCATCGTCATATCAATTAAAGCCCACCCCACTAACCCCTTTTGAGGGGCACCAAACTCTCCAAATACCTATGGAGAGGTGGGATGGATTCTAATTGACATGTATTATTCTATACAGCTATATAATCAAAACATACTCAAGACTGAGTGTTCTTATACAGACAGTTTACAAAATAATGAAAAGATCATAATTGCCCTAATCAGGGCTAACACAAAGCTGCTAATTCCCAATTGTCTTTTCTAATGGATGATCAATATACTAATAACTGGTATTGTAAGCATGATTAATGTCTATCACTTTGCTTGAAACTTAAATTTATTGTATAACATGATAAGTTATACTTTAAACTTAATTTATATCTTATATTTATCTGTGAGTTTGGTAATTGCAACATTTGATTGTTGATAGCTTCAATGAGCATTCAAGAATGTCAACAGCTTTCCTCTAGCCCTTTGAACAAGAAGAAAGAGTGGAACTTAGCAGTAAGCACTTTTTTTATTTCCTTGACTGTTGCCACAATGTCTTTAGTATAGAGGTATTAGTAATTCAATATGTTATGTGCTTTTACTATGTGTTACATGCATTATGTCCTCAGTATAGAAGTACTATGAGTTGAGGGTCTCCTTGGGTGTGGCCTCTCTAACCCTTGGGGTAGAGGTACAGTATGCCCTCATCTCACACCCAGACCCTACTATACTAGGTATATTTGTTTGTTTGACTCTTGCCACATTGTTGAATAGTTGTGACTTGTGACAAATAAGGTATATAATAGCAATGTAATTTTCCTTGTCTCAGACACAAATAGTCTCTGTATAGAAGATAAGCCTGGAAAAACAGCCAGATCAGGTCTGGTCATAATGGGTCAAAGCAGGCTGCAACGGGTTCACATGAAATGGGCTGTTCCATGAAAAAATATCAAATAACTAAAATTAATAATTATAGCAGCTGCATTGCTCAAAATGTTATTTTTTTTGAAAAAAAAAATTGTTTGAAGGAAGATTTTAAGATCATTGAAGGTTGACCTATAATCAAATGAAAATTACTAACCTATTGAACTAAGATTTACCCTATTAAAAAACCTTCAGTTTTAAGGTCAGGACAGGGGAAGTGTTAAGTATTATGAGTTGTATATTTTAAGAATTTTTTTTTTAAAAGTTCAGAACAAGGCTTAATATCAGTTTATAATGTAAATCCAATAGGAGTTTACCATCACAATTTCATGTATTCAGGGTTTCTTAGATGCTATCAAAAGTTTCAGAGCATGTTCTGCACAAGTTCTGTGCCCAGAACCTATAAGACTATAATAGTAGAAAAGCTCCATAAGAAAAGCAAGGCCTTTAATAATTTGTCTAAAAGAAATGTTACGACATGGATTTCTTTAATGCCAGGTTATGTTCATAACTCACAGCCTGAATCAGCCATCCAAGTGTTTACAGAAATGTTGGAAAATGGATCATATCCCACAAATTACACAATTAAAGTTGTTCTAAATGCCTGTTCTGCATCGAACGATGTTATGTTGGAAAGCAGATTCATGGGTATGTATTGAGGTATGAATTTGAGGATGACACAAGCATTGGAAATTCAAACTTCAGGTTCATTGGGGTTGTTCAGTGCAATGCTTGAGGAAGGTATTGAGTGCTTGAGCCAAACGGGTTTCTCTTAACGAATGTCTTGAGTTTATGTTGCACAATGCAGGCTATAGATGTTGGTTTGCAGGCTCATTTGCCAAGTATAAAAACTGTATATTAATCTAACTTAATAATAACAAATTTGATCATGTGATTGATGGATTGGAGTAAGTAGGCTTAGTGCCATGAATGCAATAATTGAGACCATGCCCAGACGATGAATATTGCAGAAAATAGCCTAGTGGCATATCGAAATGAAGTTGAGCACTTGAAATATAAAAAAAACTATCAATTTACAGTCTTACACTAGTCCAATGGCAATAAACGAGAAAGAAACTGTAAATTTACACTATTTTAATGGCTTTAAACAAAAAAAAACCCATCAATTTGCTCATTCATGTGATCCCTTCTAGTAATTCATAAAGTAGAGTATGTTTCCTGGGAATATTTATTCCAAGTTAGATAATTAATGCTAGTAATGAGGAATTTGTATCAACTATGTAGGTTGCATATTCAGAGTGCTACGTGCATGTGTGTGTGTGTATAGCAGTAGATACTAATCCAAATCCTCTATATAGCATAAAAGCATATATAAGAATTCAACAGTGAAGAGAAATGAAGATAAAATAAATGATGCAATAAGAATAAAAAAGATGTAAGTGATCAAATTCAACAGAGAGAAACCTATTATTTTCTCATAATAACGTCTCTAGTCAAGAACCAAAACAATTAGTGTCATGTGGGCTGTGGCATACATTTACTTCATCAAAAGAGTAGATTTACCCTGATATGTAACATAGAAAAATGGCCTGTTGTCAAATATTAGATTAACCAGATGAACAAACCCTAAAAATCAAAATCCCATGTATAATCTTAATCCTGCTACTTAATTTGTTTTTACTTATAACTGCTATACAAAAACAGTATCCATATTAATCAGAGACTGTATATGCATAAACAAATCAAACAATTACAGAGTTCGTATACAAGCACAGATTAAGCAATTACATCCATGGGAGTGTGTAATTTGAAGCAAAACAACGGAAAAACAATAACCAAAAGCAACAGCGAATGAAAAACAACAAATATTAATCGTAATTCGTTGGCGATTAGAAGTTCGAATTATACCTTTGGAAGACTGATGGAGTTGAATCAAACAGAAACCCCTCTTTTATGAACCATTTTGCGTCAACTGAGAGAGAGATAGAGATGAGGTCGTATTTATCCCGTGATTTTGACCTGCATAAGTCAATGTATTCCCCTACAGACTACAGCCTTTGAGAGTTCATGTAGGATACAAATGAACCAAATATTTAGCATGAATAATAAATTTCGATCCGAACAAGAACGTATTGAAATCATGTTCGTTTATTTGTGTCCGTAAATGTTTAATGACGTGTTAGTTAGTGGCGAAGCTTTAACATTCCCGTAGGGGGCGGGTGTATAATTGATTTTGTTTAGGGGGACGAACTCGAGTTTTATATAAAAATTTACACTACCGGGCCAAAAATTTACGCTACTGGATTAAACTTTTACACTACCGACAAAAAAAGGGGGGGCTCCGGCCCTTTCAATCCTCCGCCAGTGGTGTGAGTGAATTTTTGGTCGCGTGTTCGTTTACTTCGCGTTTACTTAGGGTGGAAATTGTGTATTATGAATGAAAATGTTGGTTTTATTCTCGAAATGGATTTTTGTTCCTATGTGTTTGTTTGTTTGTATCTTTTAATGTTTATGAATACTTGCTCGTGTTTGATGCATTCTTTGTGTTCGTTACTTAGACATATTGGATTTGTATCAACGAAGACAAAAATGTTCGTTTCCGTATTGAATTAACATGAACAATAAATCTTGTGCGGTGTGTGCATGTGGATAGTTTGTTTGTCTAGTAAAAGCTTAAGGAATGAACACGAACACAACTTTGTCATGTTCATTTGGTTCGTGCACAGCCTTAAGTTCATGAAACTTTTTATTTCATTTTTAATATCAATAAGAAACCTACTTGTGCTTTACAACAGAATTGTTGTTACGGTGGAAAATCTGTAACATTTGGTTTAAAATGAAATTTATGTCAATACGTAGATGAAAAGAAGATTGTCGCAACGAATGAAATAAATATGATATACTACGATAACTTTTTATATAAAAACGAAACCGTAAAGTAATTGATGAATTATATGTTTGGGCCAATTAAAAATTGTCATTTAGCCAATCGACCTTGAATCAACTTTTATATGGAAGGTTATATAAAATAACAACTTGCATGTATGATGAGATTTTAAAAACCCAACAAAATAAAATATCATCTACTAAACAAATGAATGAAATGACAGTAATGCCCCTGCATATGTAATGAGATGATAGAATTTAAGAACGTTAATAAGTTAAGTCAGTTCGTGAGCTACTTAATCGGCACCCCTCTAATAGAATCACTCTAACACCAACAAAACATATCTTGATTTAAGAATAATAGAATCATTAACTATCTCCTCTAATCCCCAGTTTCACTAGCTTTAAGAACTGTTTGACAATATCTGAATAATTAAATGTTAAACCAATAAAAGGTCTGAACCATTAAGTGTTGAACCATTAAGAGGTTTGAACCATTAAGAGCTAGTATATCGCTTAACTATTCAAAGACAAATGTACGACCAATTAAAAAAAGAGGTCTTAATCATTCAACATTAGACCTTCTTAACCATTCAATATTATATAATGATAAACCATTTAGAGACCTATATCTTAACCATTCAGACATTTTCTCGCGAAACAAACAGTCCGAACCATTAAGTGTTAAACTATTCAGACATCTGAATCATTAAAAAATTTATTAAGAGGTTGCCAAACATCCCCTTAATGAAAGTCCATGGCACCATCATCTCCGGAACATGAATTGGGTTCCGATCTTAATATCTTTCAAGTTCTAACTGCCAAAGAACCAACTGAACATTCGGCCGATGCTCACGTGGGAGATGAACACATTGCAAAGCAAGTTCCAAACATCCCCTTAATGAAAGTCCAGTGTCTCATTAGTCCACGTACATTCGTCCACAAGTATACCCACCCATTGTGGTAAAACTAGACCTTGTATCGACTTTCTTGGTGATTTCTTAGTTAGGAGTTCTAACATTATCACACCCTAATTGTAGACATCTTCTTTCATATAAACATGCTTGAGCTTTGAAACTTTTGGAGCATGATTGCCAAGACTCCTGGCTGCTACAATCATAATTGAGTTTGAACTTGATGTCATGATCCCGTGACATCCCAAAATCAGAGGTCTTAGGGTTATTGTTCTCATCTAGGAAAATGTTGCTTGATGTTAGAGTCCCATGGATTATATTGTGATGGGTGTGGAGGCTAACCAAACCTCTAGCTGCTCCTTTTGCTATTTGCTTTCATGTTGGCCAATCGATTCGTTCTTCGGGTTCTCGATCTGCATTTGATCAAGCCAACAAAATCAAGTGTCTCAGATAAAAAATTTATGTCCGGATTTTGAATAATTATCAACACATAACTGTAATTAACGAAGTTGGTTAAGTATTGCTTACCATGGAGAAAAGCATTGAGGCTTCCTTTAGGCGTATAATCATAAACGAGTAGTTTCTTTCCTTTAGAATAAGCCCTCAATCCCAAAAGATTCGGATGTCTAATTTTCCCAAGCAAATTTAATCGATCTTAGATTTCTTTCTCATTTTTATAAAATTCTTTACTCAATATATTCACAGCAACCTGTTCACTATTTTTCAATATTACGTTATAATAAGTCTCACTAGGGCTTGTTAATATTACCTTAGCTGATCCGTTGAATATGTCATCCATAGTAAAACCTATTGTACCATCAAAGTGTACAATTTTGGTATCTCCGCTTTGTGCATCTTCGTATTGTACAGGCCTTCCTTTTTTCTGGAACAAACAACAAAGATATATGAAGCAAAATAGCAAATAAACTTCTCATATATATAAATTATACCTATTATCTCTAAATGCACTAATATTGGAAGACAATACCGTACATCTTAGTTTCTGTGGTAATTTTGGGCCTTATTTATAAGCTATTAAACACATTATGTGACAAAAAGCAGTTTCAACGTTGTAGTTTGAATTTATATACGTTTTTTAATTATTTTTTTTAACGTTTAGATGTTACTTCATATGTTTTACTGCACATAATTTATACCACAACTAATTTATACAAACCTGACATAGGTGGCCTTGAACTTTTAACTTCAAAATAAACCTCACCACTTTAACTCCAAATCACTCTGTCATTAGACCCAACCCCCAATAGTCCCCAACAAAATGGTATCATGAGTATAGGTAATAAGTGGATTTTAGAAGTATATTTTAGGGAGTTTGTGTAGTACTCTTTGTTGACGCTTTTTATATCTTTGTGTAGTACTCTTTGTTGGGTGCCCTTGTGATCATAAAGATAGGCTGGCCCCGTTGCCGCATCGTGACATATCTTGATGCGTTGCGTCCACGTGAGAATTGCGGAGCGTAAATGCCAATCGAGGCTTCCATTTGATGCATGCTCGTACCCAAGGATCTTCTCACCATCCCCGTCACAAAATCTAAGGAGAGAGATCAGATTCTTATGGCTATATCTAGAAAGCATCATGAGCTCCTTCAAGAACTCAGGGTCTCCCTGTCCAAATTCCCGACTCAAACGCTTAATAGCAACAATGCTTCGTCCCTTATGGTGAGAGACTTCTCCTTCATCAACCTTTCCAAAGCCACCATTTTCTATAACTTTGCTACCAAAATTATTGGTGGCTTCTTTTATCTCTTTCAAGTTGTTTTTAAGATCTTCAAACAATTTGTGGGTGCTTATCATGTTTCTTTCGTTCACCTAAGACCCTAAATAAATTAATTAAGGAGATGCTTATATACATGATAAGGTGTTATCATAAATATCATGTCATTAGTTAATTGACATTAGACATTAAATGCTTACAGCCAATTCAATTCTTGTCATTAATAACAAACCATTCAAAAGACATGAGGCAAGTAAGTTTTCTTATTAAAAGGCAATACTCGGTAAAATGTCATTCTAGCAACTAGCTAGAACGTGAAAAGTCAACGATTCATTGGTCTAACACTCTAACGGTACAAGGAGAAGGTGGAAAGCTTTGTTTCTCTGGGATGTTATGGGTTAAATCTCTGACATGAACGTAATTACTAACTTGATGTTACTAACACACTAACAACTAACTTGTCGTTCAACAAAAAAAAAAACTAAAACGCGAAAACACCAATGATCCTTAGTTTAAGTGATTAAGGTGAGATGCCCCAAGATTTTATAAAAATAGATGGATGCTTTAAGTTCAAGTCTCACATGTGACAAAAAATAATGGGGGTTTCAAACGGGCTAGGAAGTTTTCTCACATAATGTGAGTTTTCTTTTGAAAGTGATATCAGGTTTCGTACTTGAGTAATTGAGATGATCGAGTGGGTCAGTGATGTGTCAGTGATCCAATTAGTCGTTCAAAAAAAGCCAGAACACGAAAGGAGTATATTGACACGAACAAAAGGACATAAATGAACTAGCAAGAACTAATACAAACATAATGTACAAAGATATCAATACAAACATAAAAATACAAGAACATTAAAATCTTAATTTTACTTGGCTATCCCGATCCAAATTTATGATCTTTGGTCTACTTTTCACCCAAATTTATGATCTTTGTATCCCAAATACCACACCATTTCTTATTTGCCGAATACAGTGATGATGACCACATAAATTGCATTCCCTAAGGACATGTTTGAAGTGTTTGTAGCTTCGTGAATTTTCAGGAGATCTTTTATTTTATAAGCGTATATTAGCGGAAAGCTTATACCATGAAGAAATAAAGACCCATGTCATGAATTATTTATCGAGTTAGACAGAGATTTTTAAATGGAGTCGAATTTTGGTTGAATCTATGATGTTTTTAGATGGAACTTTTTGTAACCGTGAGTATATCTTCTGTTCCCTGTTTTCTTCTATATGTTGATCGAGATGACTGTAGTTCTTTTCTTTTTTCAATTAACAAAACCCTAGGCCTAAAGCTATAGGGCCGAAATAAACCATCAGCCTTTTAAGTGAGCCCATATAATATTAGGTAAGCCCAAGAACCAATCATATGAGTCCAATATCTAAGTTTGTCATCCAACTCTCAAATGAGCCCAACAGTATTATCATAAGCCCACATAATAACATACTAAAGCCCAAACAATATTTAGAACCAAATCGAGCCAACATTCCCGCGTCACCTAACTCGTTTAGTTTTTAATGTTATTTTCTCGATCAACAAATTAACCCAATATATTAAAACACATGCGCGTTGATAACACTAAAAATACCGATAGAGGGCCCTGAAAAATAAAAGAGAAATAGGAAATAGTAAAGTCTTCAACTTTTATTAACCAATGTAAACACCAAGCAGGAGGGATTGTACAAATACTACAAGAACCTATTACCTATGTACTGATATACAACATAAAACTTACTCGAAAAACAAAACGCTTCTCTTCTTCCCTAGCTTTTTATCAACAGCGCGTTTGACAAATAATCTCATCGTGAGGACGATTGTATCTCTCGAGGAGCTAACGTCGGTTGGATTATAATCTGCACAT
Source organism: Flaveria bidentis (assembly GCA_018326385.1). NCBI lineage: Eukaryota > Viridiplantae > Streptophyta > Magnoliopsida > Asterales > Asteraceae > Flaveria > Flaveria bidentis. The sequence continues at coordinate 11,125 of BJCM01268248.1, forward strand.
AAATATTGCTCAACACCATCAGGACCAAGTATTGAGAACTCTAATGGCTCTTCTGCAGGTAGATTAATAATGGTTGTTGGTGTATACTCATTATCAACTACCACAACACCATTGTTGGGTCCATTAAACTTTATGTGGTAACTACTCTTCTTAATCTCCAAGATTGCTGGTTCCCAAGTGTCAGCAGACCCTTTCAATGCATACAACTTAAAACTCGCGCGACCTACACTTACTGTCTTTTTGATTTCACGAAGCATATCAGGATGACAGGTGATCTTTTTGCCGTCATTTGCATAACATTTTAACACATCACCCTTTCGTTGTCTGTCATCAAGTGGCTGAACTAATACAGCAAGATAATTATCTAAATCATCTGCTGTAACAGTATACATGGGTTGTTTTGCGCCTTCTATGTACTTCATTGATCCATCCTGCAAATAGCGAACCCACTCAAACCCATAGCGAGTGGTTCCGTTTGTTGAGTGCCCTCTTGCTTGAATTTTGTAACCTGGAAAAGGTTCACCTAAAATCTGCAAATCCTCTACTGTGGGAAGTGGTATAGTCATGTCCACATCATCATAGTCACCACTTCCATTGTCATCTTCTTCTGAATCATCATCAGCTTCAGGGCGAGATGAAGAAGAAGGTTCTTGTTCTTCTTCAAGAATCGGCGGTAAATGATGCGAATTGACTACATCTTCTCCGTTGTTTTGTCTCTCCACACCCACATGAACCTGTTCTATTGATGGAGAAAAGCTTGAGTGTGTCCATTCAGGATGTGAAGAATTGTTTAAAGACAACTCTTTCATATGAGAATGCAAAATCAAATCTTGATATTGAGAATCTCTTAGTTTTTCTTCAGCTACATTAAGTCTTTCTTTATGACGTTTGAAGAGAATCCTCAAATTATTAACAATGGAATATGCATCAAGATTTGCAGGATGCAGATTCTGGCCAGAAAGAAGAGGCACCAAAGATGATTTAAACACAGACTCTTCTTCTTGAGCAACCTGAAGCGCGTATTCGAGGCGTACATTCTCTTCAATTATGTCTTGTTTGTAAGCCATAGCTTTTGAGCTAGCTTCAACAAGGTCCTGTTGTTGCTGTATAAACCCATTGTACATCGAAGCAATTCGTCTTTCAAGAACATTCATTTCGGTCTCAATATGTGCTTCTTTGGCTGCATACTCAGCAAGGTGTCTTCTCAATTGCATAATTTCTTGTTCTTGTTCTTCAATCTGTTGAAGAACATCTTCTTCTTCAACCAATTTGCTGTTTACTTGATGCCTATCATTCACAGTTAATGCAGATAAACTGTTTGATGAATTGCCTCTGAGATGAACGTTATCTTCCACCATAATTTTCTTAATCAACCCCTATATCAAAGATTGTTGCAGGAGTTTAATGGCGATCGTTATTCATTCATCGATGAGATGATGCCGATTTTGAATTGAATGTATATATAGGCGACTTCAAAGATTGAATTGGGTATTCGGGTCGGGTTGTGGATCAGACGTGCCCCGTGCGTCATTGAAATATTGAATTGGTAAACGGTAAACCCCAAAAAGTCAAAAAACAAGTCACCGGAACTATTATATTTTATTATATTTTTAAAACGGTTGTTTGTCCATCTTTGAATATTATATATATTTTTGAAATAATACGGTCCGGTTCGGGTAAATTCGGGTAACAAAGTAAGTACATAAAATCAAATTAAAGCAGATAATCTGATAATTAATATATCAACACGTTTTTGGTTTTTTAAACTAACATTAACATTTTACACTAGAGGTGTAAGTGAGCCATGCAGGCTCGTGAACGACTCCGAATCTGCTAGCCAAAAGTGTGGATTGAGCTGAACTTAAACGAGCTCAAGCCGGGTCACAAAATAATCAACAAGGGTTGTCGAGCCGTTTCACATTGGCCGAGCTTAAGCCTTGAAAATAAAGTCCTGAATGAGTAGAATTCAAGATTGAACTTAGATAAGCTAGGTTCGTCTCGACGTGTCTAAACTCTTATTTAACACTCATAGTAACATTCAAATATTGTCGTTAAAAGTAGATAACATTCGAATAATCAAGCTTGCACCAACTATTCAACTAATAAATTAAACAATCTAATCAAAGAATCTATTAATCAATAATCTAATAAGAAATCTATCAAATAATAAAATTAATCTAGTTAATTGAGTTCTGAACTTAATAGTTAATTGTTTGGTTTAGATTTGAATTATCGAGGATTATTTTTTAAAACGAGCTTAATTATCCAAATTAAATGTTTATATTTAAAAGTTATTTTATGAGGGTAAATTTCAAAATTTCCTAGGTTATAGTCTTAAACTCTTTTGGAGGTTGGTGTCAACCTTAGGGTGAGGGTCGATAGGGATCTAATTGTATATATCATTACATTTATTTCATGTGGTGTGGTTGATCCCATCTCTAGCCACTATGTCCGCCATTGTAATTTTTGTTACAATTCTTCAATGTTTTTGAAGAAAAATAATTTATTAAACTAGTAGACATAAACACACAGTTTGCGACTTAGGGGTCAACCCAATGCGGAATTTAAAATTGAGATACAAATAAAAAGAAGAGCGTCGCAATGATATATTTGTAATTTTATTAAATAAGAAAGATAAACAAACACCAAAATTACGAAGTAGTTTTATTGACTTGTGTGCTTGTATTTTTATTAAAATTTTACGACGAAACTTATGATAAAAGTGATTATAAAATGAAACCTTTGATGAGTTGATAGATGTATATTAAAATTTATAATTAAGACCATCTTAATTTTTTTTATAAGAAGTCACTCAACTGTTTACTTAGTTTTGTTCATGTTATTTTTTATGAAACAAAGTTTCTTAAAAGTTATAATCTAACAAAATACTTTTAAAAATATTTTTGTTATTGCTAGATCGACTTATATATTAAAGGACCTCTAATGAACTAAGAATGTGTTGACACTAAACGGTTTGTCGAGAATATATTCTCACGGTATACCAAGAAGTTAATTTTTGCCAAAGACAAACAAATTAATTTAAAAAGTAGGTGGCGCTAAAAACTAACTTTATATTCACGTGATTTTATAAAAACTTTTAAAATATACATGACACATAAGTACATTACTTTTTATATCTATTACATTTTTATAAACTAAATAGTTTCATGTATTAACAAATCGAGTAGAAATCAAATGTAAATTATCTGTAAATCTATGATTATAACGCTATTTAAAATACATTTAACAAGGAAAATGAAAAGTATATATGAAACTACCAACATAAATTATCATCGGTCAATTTGTCATGATTTAAATTATTAAAATTTAATTTGTCTTTTAGTAGTTAAAAGATTCTATACAAACTATTTTGTAACTAGCGACCTAATTAAAAAAATAGTTTATTTACTATTATAATATAAATGCAAAATGATATATATGTTTGGTTTTCTTAGATGTGCAATGCAACACTTTCTGTTTATAAAAATATTAATTGTGATATATAGACTACTAGGCTAAAGTTTCGTATAACACACGGGTTCAATAAAAAATATTATTGTTGTTTAAAAAGGTGCATAAGTTATAATTTTGTTGATAATATTTTGTATATTGACTTTTATGTATAATTTTTAACATTAGCTATATCTAACATTATTAGGTTTTCTCTATTAATATTTATTCATCTAAATAGTGTATAATATGAAATGAAATAAATTTTTAAATAAGAACTTTAACTAATAACAAATTAAATTATACATGAAAAACAATATTTCAAATTCATAAACATTCAAAAATTTATTTGTATACAACATTTGATGTTTTATTGGTTATTTTTCCATCATTATCTAATATTAATAATTTTAACATCTATCTATTTTTAACTCGAGATAATGCAACAAGAGCTGATCATTATCCATGTTTAAAAACAAAGTAACTTTAGATAACGATTATCATTGGCTCTTGTTTTATTATCATTGCATAACACACTGATAACAACAGCTGTCTTCTTTGAAATTTAAAAGAAATTCTTTTGTCTAAAGGTGTCAAAGCCAACCGTGAAATAAAAATATAATTTTTAATATTACTTCCAGATACATCAAAACAATTTGTACATATCAAACGAACTCCTATCAAACATAATAATAATAATATGACAGTATATATAAAAAATAAAAAAGTTTAAAAAGTAAAAGCATGTAACACTTTTTATAGATTGACTGTTGAAGTAGATCAACTTTAAAAAAAAATAAAGTAAAATAATATTAATCCAAAAACACAATTGTAGACAATGATAGGTTAAATTATAATCGTAGAGGATGAAAGTTCAAATATAATAAAAAATAAATATCTTTTGTTGAAGAAAAACTTAATAAAACTGAAACCAAAATGAGAACGTAAATGAAGTCTTTCTAATGCGATATCATCAGACTTTATAAAGACAAATTGCAAGGGTCGTAAACCTGGGATGGTTGAGAAATATTTTAAATTGAGTATGATTTCATTTCCAAAAAAAGATACATATGAATTTCTTCAAACTAAAGAGGAGTCGATTAAAAAATTCCGTAACTTTTGTCAAGATTTTAATATAAATCGAGTATTTAATGAAAAAACACAATCAAGAAACCAATTTCATAGATGAAAATAATCAAAATGATTTGTATAGTTTTTATTAATAAATTATTTGAAAAAAGAAAAAATATCAGGTGTGATTTAATTCCCAAAAATATGTGCTTTAATTTAGTGTTAAATTTCTAAATTTTCTTTAAATATCTCTTATATTTAAGTTAACTTTTAATCAAATAAATATAGACTAATACTAAGAACACATACATATTTAGACGGGAAATGAAAAAAATAGAGGTTCAAAAAAATGTCATATGACACTAAAATTATTGTTTTATTAATAAGTATAGATTTCGACTATGTCATGATTAAAAGGAACTCAAATGTAAGTTCGGTTAGAAATTAGAATATATTCTTTATTGAAACATATATCAAATAACATTTTCAAATGTATCTATTTATATCAAAGTAAAAGGCTTCTTTTCGATGCAATTTCGCTGACATTTCGTTATTCATGGAAAAGGAATTTTGCTTTGTAGAGATACTAGAATGTAGAGAGTGGAAATTACCTCGAAAATAATTGGTTTTCATTGTGTGAACGTTCTTTTTCAATGTTCAAAATAAAGAAAACCAAAACATAGCCCCCCCTTTGACAATCTTATCAACAAGTCATTTAATATAGGTGACTGAATAATTGACAATCTTATCATTAAGGACCCATTAAATAGATACATTTGGATTTTAAATCAACATTCGGGTACCCTATATGTTGTGTATGGGTCCATACGTCGCGTATAAGGTGGATTGTCAGGGAATGTTTTCATTCCCAATACGTGGCGTATGGATCCATACGTGGCGTATAGGAAAAGAATACATTCCCTGACAATCCACCCTATACGTTGTTTCTTGCTTTTGTTGTTGAACCTTTAACGTTAAATGACCACGAATATCTGTTTGAATAACAAATGCTTTTTTGTTATTTTTCCATGGATACATAATTTTTTTTCCACCAAACTAAATTTTACAGCGGTGACTTGTATCATTATTTGTTGTTTCACGCGTTCCATCGATCTCTTATTCAACATCGACTTTTTCATCCACCATAAATGATGGTTTAATTTTATTAAGCTTCGTCCAAAATACGTCAATTGCATCTAATGGAATTTTAGTGCTTGCATTATAAATAATAAATTAATGTATAATTTATTACTGTAACATAAAAATGATAAAAATGAAACGACTATTACCATAATATTCATATTTTTCCAGCCGACAAGCACAATGCAAGCCACAACTAGTGAAAAGATAACAACTAGAAGTTGTATTATCTGAGCACATCATATGCAATTTAGTGTTTTCAGCAACTAATAAACCAAGAGCTTTGTGTGAAACCTTCCTTCGTAGGTAATCAAATAGCAGGAGTTTATGATGATTCATGATTTTAATTTTGCGTGTCTCAAAGCTTTCTTTTAAATTTACCTCTGATGTGTTTACCAATTGATTTACAAACTCTACAAGTCTATCCAGTGAGTTATTTTTTGATTTAAGATATCTTTTTAAATTGACATGCTGACTCTTGACTCTATTTGTTGTGTGTTAGCCAAAATTGCGGTTTGAGTTAGTCCAGGCTGATACAAACATTTCTTTGTAACTCTCTAACTAATTTTTAGTTATATATGACAATACTTCTCAAAATATAATAAAACATAATTACATTATTTTTCTATATTTAATAGTATTGTATGTGTGTATGTAATGAAAAACTTACTTTCTCGCTTCACTTCAACTAGTCGTTCATAAAGAAGATTATAATTATACTCGTAATTCTCCGGCGTAGGAGACTCACACAAACGTAGCCATTCATATTTAAACTTTCGGCAGTCATCTTCCGTAGAACTTGTTTTACAGTGTTTCGCGATATTTTCGTCAATATGCCACCTGCATAAATAATTTGAAGCATTCAAAAATATTTTAACACATGCGTTCATTAAAGCAAGATCTCTGTATGTTATTATGACGCGTGCTCCAAACACTTGTTTAACGTATCTTTCAATCTATTAAGCACCCATTCAAAATTATCTTCCCGTTCTTTACTAATAAACGCATGAGTAACACAAAATGTCATGTGTGTCGAGGTCACACCAACAATCTGAACAAACAAAAGGTTGTACATGTTTGTTTTATATGTAGCGTCTATCATCAACACGTGCGGGAATGCACGCCAAGTGTTGTATGATTTTGGATGACAAAAAATATATCTTCTACGGTATTTGTATCGGTATCTTCTCGGGGTGTAATAAACGTAGCCAAGGAAGATAAAAGGTTTCCTAAAACTTGCATTGGTGTTTCACCGATTTTCTTTTCACTTCTTATTTTATATTGAGCGTTGTACACGTCTCTGGTTATGGATGCGTTATTAGGATTTTGCTTTTTTGAAGATGATAAGATGCTATGAGTGTAACATCTCGTATTTTTTTGTGTTAACTAAAAGTTAACTTCGTTTATTCCTATAAGGGTCATCATTGACAATTAAGAAACTCATGTGTTTATTCTTTTTAGTTATCACTAACTTTTAATATATGAAAGTTAAAAATAAAAATATCAAATAATATTAATTATGTTAATATTAATAGTAGTAGTAATAATACAAGTTATAATAATGATAATAATAATAATAACAATAATAATAATAATAATAATAATAATAATAATATTAATAATAATAATAATAATAATAATAATAAAAAGAAACTTAATGATTTTAAATTAGAACTAATAAACTTAGGGGGGGTTAGTTGTCATTTTTAAAACTTAAAATAAAGGTTTTATGCATAAAATGATAACTTTTGAAACTACAGGGGGTAATCCTGTAATTAATTAAAAACCCAAACCACCGCCCCCTTAAACCCCCGTTTTTCCGGCACTATTTCCGGCCAAGATCCGGCCGGCTCCGGCCACCTCTTAAACGTCAAAATTGGTCGTTTCTTGATCCCGAAACTGTTCCAAACCGTTCTTGAACTCGATTCGAACACCATTATGAACTTTGATTGCGTTTAAACGTCGGTTATGAACCCAATCGAATGATTAACCGAAACGTCTTAAACCCCGTAGCCGTTCGCACATTAAGAAGCAACATTAACTCAATTAATTGAACCTGAGCAATCGTTTAACTACCTCAAATCGATTTCCATTACCAATTTCACCTGATAACATACAAAACACACTAATCGATCAACCAATTCGTCGTGACCTGCAAGTTACTCGTAGACCTTTATTCGAGCCCTCTAAACTGCAATTAACAAAGGGCTTTTCATCATTTGAGTCCTTGGGAGAATCCTGTGCAACGAATTCAGTTTTTATTCATATTTGCAACCGGAACAAGTCGCGATCGTAGCCGCAATCTTCTCTCATTTGATCATCAACGAATCGACTTCGATACGGGTAATTAAAGGCATGCACATACACGGTTTTCTTTGGGGAACAAAAGCCCTATGATTAACACAATGAAAATAATCGAATTCGTGTTCAATTTGATCGAACACATTTCTAGGGTTCATATGGGAGTTTGGGGGTTTGTTTGAATGTGTGTATTTAATAATTAAAAACCCAAATGAACCGCGGTTGAGAGCCTTGGTTCATTGGTTAAAATATGTTTCCCCCATCCATGAGGTCCCGGGTTCGAACCCGGGCACCCTCATGCCATTTTTTAAAAAGTTTTTAGCCTTTAAAAAGATTATATAAAATTTTTAAAAAATTATAAAAATTGGTTTTATAAAGTTTGTTTAGAAATTATCTAGATATTTTCTGTTAATTTATTTCTTTAATCTCCTTAATAAATTTGTTTTATATGAAATGTTACTAGAAAATGTTATAATTAGTTATTTTCATAAAAACAAACTTTAAATAGTTGAAATCACTAAATTGTTATTTGGTTTATATGTTATCTTTAATTTTAGATTAATTATG
>BJCM01268251.1:0-12542 GCA_018326385.1 Flaveria bidentis
ATCATCATGGTAGCTAACCCCCGATAGTTGATCCACACTGCAAGGCACATAGCCCACTCATGAATACGGATCAATCATCATACATCAGACTCACGTAAGTGAAGTCTATCATAGTTCTTGCAAGACTTTTCATCATCAAAAGGGCCCGGGGGTAACATTCATTAAGTTTCACTTTTCATTAATATCATCTTCCACTTTAATATATAATACTTAACCTATTAAGTACACAGCCTGCCAAGTACTAGTCATCATGAAACATAGCCGACCCTGTGCGGGACTGCGGGAGTTTGGGGGCGGCAACCCTGACAACGGGGTCCTAGGAGCAGCAGCCCCTGGCTAGGGTCGTGCTGTTAAAACCTCAAAAAATAGATCTTCCTGTTAGAACCTCATAAAATATCGGTCATTTAAAAACGTGTATTTAGTATGCATAGTAACCCCAAAACATGGAAATACTTACAAATTAGGGGATCTAGAACTCACCTGGATACCATGAGTAACCTCTAAACTAAGCTTTCTAGGCTAGGATCACACTACACAGCCTGCAGATAAGTTAACACTTAAAGGGGTTAATTTCTGCCTAAATTCGTTGCTAATTTCGCTGCCAGATAAGCAGTTTCGCTGGCAGCTTCGCTGCCAGTTTCGCATGATAGTTTCGCCCAACTTTTTTTGGAATTCCATGTTTGCGAAACTACCTGCAAAACTATAGTTTCGCAAGGAATCTTCATAGTTTCGCAGTTTGAATATGCAATTTCGCTGGATGCACAGACAGTTTCGCAGATCGCATAAAAATTACGAACCAGCCCATTTTTAACCCAAAATCACAACTTTTTACGTCCAATATCTTAGTTAATCATCCATGAGGCTATATCTAAGCTTTTTACATGTTTTCATACGTAAAAATGTGACCTTTATGCGATTCTTTGCAACTTTTCAAAACCCAAAACCCTAGAATCCGAGTTTGATCTACAGAAGGGTTTAGAGGCTGATTCTTACATGGATTTGTTGCTCATTTCTTATGGTTTGATGCTCCAACACCCAGATATTCAATCTCTTAACCTTTGAACCTTCAAATCTTGAGTTTTCTTCACTTTTTCTCTGTACTTTCTCTCTCTATGAATTTGGGAACTAGGGTTTCAAATGAGGGAGATGGTGGCTGGTTAGGTGGGTTAAAGGGCTGATTAGGGGCCCTTAATCACTTAGGCTATTGCCCATAAGCCTAATTAGCCCATAACCCATTTCCTTCCTTTATTAAATACCCACTAATTAAGCCCATTATCCTTGATGACTCGTTTTGACTTTTCGGGGTGTTACAAGTCTCTCCCACTAATTTAGGTTTCGTCCTTGAAACCTATCAGTCATCAAACAATTGAGGATAAAATTTCCTCATTTCCTCCTCGGTCTCCCACGTAGATTCTGATCCTTTTCTATGTCTCCACTGTACTCGTACCAGTGGAACAACTTTATTACGTAAGTGCATCACTTTCCAATTAAGGATGCCCACCAGCTGCTCTACATAGTTCAGTCGTTCGTCGACTTTGATGTCTTCTAATGGTACAAATGTATCATTGTCTGATAGACATTTCCTAAGATGAGATACATGGAATGTAGGATGAATTCCACTAAACTCATCGGGTAGTTCTAATCTGTAGGCCAGTTCTCTTACCCTCGTGACAATATGGAATGGCCCTTTGAACCTTGGGCTTAACTTTTCTCGTTTTCGAAACCTGATGATCCCTTTTCAGGGAGATACTTTGAGCATAACCTTGTCACCAACCTCAAACTCTATCGGTCTACGCCTCTTATCAACATAAGACTTCTAGCGATCCCTTGTGGCTTTCATGAATGCCTTAATCTTTTCTAACTTCTTGGTTGTGACCTCAATTACTTCAAGACTTCCTAATTCCTTTTGCCCAATGTCACCCCAACACACGGGTGTTCTGCACTTCCTACCGTACAACATCTCATAAGGTGGCATACCAATGTTGGCATGGTAACTATTATTATATGAGAATTCCGCCAACGGTAAGTGCTCATCCCAACTTCCTCCAAAATCGATAACACACGCTCGTAGCATGTCTTCTAATGTTTGAATCGTTCTTTCCGACTGACCATCCGTCTGGGGGTGGTAAGTCGTACTAATATGTAGTCTAGTCCCCATTGAGTCGTGAAACCTCTTCCAGAACTTGGACGTAAACCATGTGTCCCTATCCGAAACGATAGACACTGGCACGCCGTGAAGAGCCACAATCTCTTTGATAAATAGCTCTGCCAACCTCTCAGAGGAAAATGTCTCACGAATTGGTAGGAAATGGACACTCTTTGTTAACCGGTCAACAATCACCCAGATCGTGTCGTTTCCTCTTGTCATGCGAGGTAGCTTCATGATGAAGTCCATTGTGATGTGTTCCTATTTCCACTCAAGGATATCCAAAGGTTGGATCTTCCCATATGGCTTTTGGTGCTCTGCCTTCACTTGCAGACAACTCAGGCACTTGCTTACGTACTTAGCCACGTCTCGCTTCATTCCCGGCCACGAGTAATCTTTCTTCAGATCCTGATACATTTTCGTGGCACCGGGGTGAATGGAATATCGAATTTTGTGAGCCTCATCCATGATCTTCTCCCTCAGATCCACATAGAGAAGGATCCACATTCGCCCAGATCGGGTTCTAACACCCAGGGTTTTTTCCCCCAAATCTGAAACTTGTTCTTTCATCCTTTCAGAGTTTACTCTGTCCTCTCTCAATGCCTCATCCTGAAACTCCCTCACTTGTTTCATAACATCAGCCATCATGATTATCTGGCAAGCCCTTACCCGAATTGGTTCGGGTCGTCCCTTCTGGCTAAGGGCGTAAGCAACCACATTGGCTTTGCCTGCATGATAATGAATTTCACAGTCAGTTCCAACCACCTCCTCTACCTCATGTTGAGTTCCTTCTGTTCAAAGAAATACTTCAGACTTTTATGATCAGTGAAGATGGTGCACTTCACCCCATACACGTAGTGCCTCCAAATCTTCAATGCAAACACCACCGCAACCAACTCCGAATCATGGGTAGGATAATTGGCCTCGTGGACCTTTAATTGTCTAGAAGCATAGGCTATCACCTTCCCTCGTTGCATTAACACGCAACCCAATCCTACATACGAGGCATCCGAGTAGACTACCAGATCCTCGTTCGCTTCAGGTAACGTCAAGACATGGGCTTGAGTTAACCTCATCTTTAGTTCTAGGAAGGCGTTCTCCTAATCAGTATCCCATTCATACTTCACGTCCTTCCGGGTCAGCTTAGTCAAAAGAGAAGCTATCTTGGAGAAATCCTGGATAAACCTCCTATAGTAACCTGCCAGGCCTAAGAAACTACGAATCTCAGATGGCGTCTATGGAGGTTCCCATTGCATCACCACTTCAACCTTTGCAGGGTCCACCCTGATCCCCTCGGGATTAACCACATGACCCAGAAATTGAACTTCTCAAAGCCAAAATACGCATTTAGAGAACTTAGCATATAACTTTTCGCTTCTAAGCGTCTCCAATACTTCTCGAATATGATCGGCATGTTCTTCTTCATTTTTTGAATAAATCAAGATGTCATCGATGAACACTATTACTGATTTATCCAACATCGGTCGACATACCCGATTCATAAGGTCGATAAAGGCAGCTGATGCGTTGGTTAATCCAAAGGACATGACAAGAAATTCGTAGTGTCCATAACACGTACGAAACGTTGTCTTAGCAATGTCTTGTTCTTTCACCTTTAGTTGGTGGTAACCTGACCACAAGTCTATCCTTGAAAACCAGCTGGCACCCTGAAGTTGATCAAACAGGTCATCGATCCTTGGTAACGGATACCGGTTCTTTACAGTCAGCTTATTGAGCTCGCGATAGTTAATGCGCATCCGCATGCTATCGTCTTTCTTCTTGACGAATAAAACTGGAGCACCCCATGGAGAGATACTCGGTTGGATGAAGCCCTTATCCAATAAAGCTTGCAACTGGTCCCTCAGTTCTACCATCTTCGAAGGAGCTAATCGATACGGTGCTTTAGCGACGGGCTGTGCTCCCGGTAGCAATTCAATTTGGAATTCGATTTCGCGGTCTGGCGGCACACTGGTCAGGTCTTCAGGAAAGACGTCAGGAAACTCGCGCACTACTGGCACGTCTGATAATTGTGGCTATGGTGCATCCATATCTTTTACATAGGCCAAGTAAGCGCTACACCCACGTCTCATGTAATTTTTAGCTGTGATCATCGACACGACCTTCGATACACAACACACCTTATCCCCACGCACCGTAATAGATCTACCATTGGGTGCTGTTAGACGTATTACCTTCTTGCTACATACTATATTGGCTTCATAGCTAGCTAACCAATCCTTTCCTAACACCACATCAAAACCTCCTAAGGCCATAACATGCAACCTAGCAGGGAACTTACAATCTTCTAACTCAATCAGGAAATCCTCAACCACTTCAGTTACCTTAGTGGACTTACCAATGGCTGTTTCTACATAGAAAGGCTCATCTAACTTTCTACTCTTATCATGCAACAAACAACAAAAGGCAGCAGACACAAAACTCCTACTAGCACTAGAATCAAAGAGCACAAAAGCATATTCATGGTCTACCAGAAACACACCTAAAACTACTTCTGGATCTACCCTGGCCTCCTCATGAGTTATGTTGAATGCCCTCACATTCGCCTTTGAACCGTCATCCTTTCCCTTATCTCCAGCTTTAACCGTTCCTGATCCTCCTAATTTCCTTTCTCGCAGTCCCTCTCCACATGTCCCATCTCGCCACACTGGTAACACTTCACCGCCTTGCAATCCCTAGCATAGTGGCCCTCGTCCCCACATTTAAAACATTTTCCAGTCCCAACTCTACACTCCCCCGAATGACCTTTTCCACAATTTCTACAAGCACCTCCTTCACCTGTACTTCCCCGTCTCCCTGACTGATCCTCAACCCTTATCCTCTTCTCTCCACTCCTGAAGTTATCACCTCCGAACCTCTTCCCATTTCCATTCTTGTTCCCACTCCATTGCTCCACCTTCTTCTGTACAAGCATTGGGTCTCTCTCATCGTACAACCTCCTAGCTAAATCCACCATAGACCTAAACGTGCCTGGTCTAGCCGCAATCATGTGCCTCCTGATATCCACAGGCAAACCCTGCATGTATTTTTTGATCTTCTTGGATGCAGGTCATGTCTGGCACAATTCTTGCAAGTTCATTGAACTTGGAGGTACACTCTTGACGAGTCATGTTCCCAGCCTCTAAATACATGAACTCCTTCTCAATCTTGTCTAATTCCCGATGGGGACAATACTCCTCCAGCACTAACTCCTTCAACTCAGACCACTTCATTTTGGCTATCGATCGCTTTCCTTCAGCCTGGACAATATTGTCCCACCAACACAATGCTGAGTCAATGAAAGAATGAGTGGAAAACTTAACTTTTTGATATTTCCGACACTCACTGATTTCTAGCATTGCTTCCATCTCTCTGACCCAACGATGAGCGGCAATAGCATTGCCGTTACCATCAAAGGTTGGGGGCTTGCACCTTTGAAATGCCCCATAGTTGCACCCCTTAGTCGTCTCTCTCTTAGACTCCTTATCACTATCGTCATCATGGACTACCACCTTAGGGTTTGATGGCTCCTCTTCAGTTTCCTCCGTCCTCCCAGTGGACCTTCTAGAATTCTTCTCATTTTCCTTCCCCTTCTTATCAGCTTTCTCTCCATCCTTGACTGCCTTGATCACCTCGGTCACCACCAAGGGTAAGACATTTTGCATGACATTGTAGACTTCATCGCGATAGCCTCCTTTACAGTGGATTTGAGGGTGGCTGATCCCTCACCCTCCGTATGACTATGGAGGTCTAACTCCTCATAAATAGTCCCGGGAGCCTTAGCTTTGCTCCTGGTGACACGTGGCTCAGTAGTACGCCCGCCACAAGCACCTCCTCAAGTTGCCTTCCCTGATTTGCTACCAGCCATAACTAATTCCTATAAGATTCAAACACCAAATTAGTTATTCAAGATAATTGCTGGATCATTATAAGTACGGTAAGTCCTTAATTGTAGTGGCCAAGTGTGATTAACTACTTACCTTACTCTCCTATCCCAAGCAATCACTATCCTAGCACATGTCAGTATTCAAATCTAGAAGCACATAGAACATATAGCACATGCACATAATCCCGGTTTTACTTGAAAACGTTTACCTAATGACACGTAGCTACTTGGATTGGAATCCTTCATTCGGTCCTATTTTCAGTTTAAGTTTAGGTATTCGAAATTCCTTACCCAATTCTCTTAAACTTTGGCTCTGATACCAACTTGTAAGGCCCCGCTCCAGGGAAGCCTCACAGTTGGTTAATCATAGCATAAAATCATTTTAATAACAAAACAACACAACGGAAATAATTAGACATTCCTTTAAAACTTGGAAATCATATTGTACTCATACTATTGTCCTTCATTTGTAAATAAAACATAGTACTTTTTCTTAAATTACAATAAAAGATTTCATAAACAGGAATGCCATTCGTTGTTATCCAAGTAGCTCCCTGGTGCCATCCTCAGCATCCACCTGCCAACTATTATGCATAAAAGTCAGCTTTGCTGAGTGAGTTCTAGTGTAGGTAAATAAGAAAATATAAACTTTATCCTTCATACAATGACCACACATACATCATAATACATAACATTTGCATCTTAATAAGCATGTTTATTATCTTTCGTTCTTTCATATCTTTCACTTCATCATAAATGAGATTGCACAAAGCAAGAGCTCCATGTTGATCGACAACAAATGTCGATCCCTGTCGGTACACATCATCATGGTAGCTAACCCCCGACAGTTGATCCACACTGTTAAGGCATTTAGCCCGCTCATGAATAAGGATCAATCATCATACATCAGACTCACGTAAGTGAAGTCTATCATAGTGCTTGCAAGACATTTCATCATCAAAAGGGCCCGGGGGTAACATTCATTAAGTTTCACTTTTCATTAATATCATCTTCCACTTAAATATATAATACTTAACCTATAAAGTACACAGCCTGCCAAGTACTAGTCATCATAAAACATAACTGACCCTCCGCGGGACAGCAGGGGTTCGGGGGCGGCAACCCCTGACATCGGAGTCCTAGTGGCAGCAGCCCCTATTGGGGTCCAAGGGGCAACGCCCCTGGCTAGGATCGTGCTGTTAAAACCTCATAAAATCAATCTTCCTGTTAGAACCTCATAAAATCTCGGTCATTTAAAAATGTGTATTTAGTATGCATAATAACCCCAAAACATGGAAATACTTACAAATAAGGGGAACTAGAACTTACCTAAATACCGTGAGTAACCTCTAAACTAAGCTTTCTAGGCTAGGATCACACTACACAGCCTGCAGATAAGTTAACACTTAAAGGGGTTAATTTCTTCCTAAATTCACTACTAATTTCGTTGCCAGATAAGCAGTTTTGCCTGCAGTTTTGCTACCAGTTTCGCTGCTAGTTTCGCTGACAGTTTCACTGCCAGTTTTGCATGGCAGTTTCGCCCAACTTTCGTTTCGCAGGGAATCTTCATAGTTTCGCAGTTTGAATATGCATTGTCGTTGGATGCACAGACAGTTTCGCTAATCGCATAAAAATTACGAACCAGATCGATTTTAACCCAAAATTGCAACTTTTTACGTCCAATCTCTTAGTTAATCATCCATTAGGCTATATCTAAGCTTTTTACATGTTTTCATACGTAAAAATGTGACCTTTATGTGATTCTTTTGCAACTTTTCAAAAACCAAAACCCTAGAATCCGGGTTTGATCTATAGAAGGGTTTAGAAGCTAATCCTTACTGGATTTGTTGTTCCTTTCTTATGGTTTGATGCTCCAACACCCAGATCTTCAATCACTTAACCTTTGAAGCTTCAAATCTTGAGTTTTCTTTATTTGCTCTCTCTACTTTCTCTCTATGAATTTGGGAGCTAGGGTTTCAAATGAGGGAGATGGTGGCTGGTTACGTGGGTAAAATGGCTGATTATGGGCCCTTAATCACTTTGGCTCTTGCCCATAATCCTAATTAGCCCATAACCCATTTCCTTCCTTTATTAAATGCCCATTAATTAAGCCCATTATCCTCGATGACTCGTTTGACTTTTCGGGGTGTTACAACGTGTCATGTTAGGATCACCCTTAAATGGTTAAAGACTTGTGCAATACTAGACCTGTATACCTAAGGCCACACACACAGTGTATACTACATGTTAACATATTGCACACTAAATACTATTTGGGCATACACTAGTACATTTATACTAATTTGGAATATATTTGTTAGGACATGTTTGTTTTTGCTAGCAATATTACATGTTACTATACTAACCTATGTTCCTAGATGAACATGAACAATTCTTCTAGGATGGTTACATTCACATATTTAACACCCACACTCACTTATATGGACATGTCATGACTATCAAATCTTAGATAGTATTTTATCTAAGATACCTTACCTTTGGCAATGTAGTATTTGCTTTAGATGTAACTTTCCAGCTGGTATCAAAGGATAACCAGCTATAGATAGTAGTATATATAGTTTCTTATTGTAACTCATTTTACATGCTTGTAAGAGTCTTGTAATACTTTGAGTTGAGAAGTGATATATACAAGTATCTTGAAAAACTTAAATGTGTTTGTTTACTTAGTATATTATTATCAACTCTTAAGGGATTCTGCATCATCAAACCGAGTGTAACTTAATGAGTTTGAGAGATAACATTTGTGTTGAGTGACAAAACCCGATCCTGCATGTTAATTTTAGTAGAATATAACCTAGCAATTGAAAGAAACTATTTTTACCCTGAAAACCCTAATTGACCCTAGGTTGGCCTAACAAATTCAACTAGTGTGATAAAACCTTATAGTGATACTTGTGATAATAGAGACACATAACATATAAACCATACTAGGAAATACTTGCTATATGTGCCATCTGACTTTATTAAATGATTGATGATGGTAATCGAGACCATAGTGATTAGATGAAAAAATTCACGTAAGAAAATGTCCACAAATATAAAACTAGATTGCATACACTTAGATCAATGAGAATTGGGAATGATCCTCGAAAGTCATATACATTATGATAAGACTATGTACCTTAAACCTAATTATAATCCATAACTATGATGATATGTATGAACTGGATATGTGAAGCCTACCTTCCAAAATACAAATGTTATGTGAGTCCCGTCATTGACCCCCTCACTTACTATATTTGGAGTCTACATTACTCACCTTAATTTACTTTACGTAAGTCTTATCTCTTACTTGCCCCTTTTTACTTTCTATTTTGGGTTATACATTGCTCCTAATACTTTTACAAAACTACATCTATTTCAATTCATACATATTGCTTGAAATTATGTAATCCCTAAGTCACGAGAAATGCAAATATGTTGATAGCGCTATTGAAACAGTGATATTGAGTCCCACCTCTGCTATAAATCTTAGGGTGGAGCCTATTGATAAGTTATTAGGATAAGGAATGGAGGCTCAACCTTATGCGATGAACAGATACATGTCTTTGACAACATGTATATGTATGTGATGAATATTATATTGGGATAATGGATGGAGGTTCAACCTTATGTCACGTTAGGGGAGGAAATGAGTGTCGTCCTATGGGGTGACCATGAGGAATAATGAATCACCTATAGTTTGACAACGTTAATTTTAATTATATATATATATTGAGATTTAAATAACATGTTTATTACATCCTTTAGGATAGACTCACCAACTTTATTGCTTAAATTTTTTTGAAACATTGTACATATTTTAATGGTTAGGTACTATCGATCGAGTTATACTATATAGTAATGTAATTCTACAATAGATACATGTCCTTTGAATTACTTAAAGTTACCTATATGAGCAATAACAATAATGAAATTATAGAATAGATAAATGTCTTTTAAATAATTTAAGTTAATTGTAAATATGCTTTCGCAACCTTGCAATAGTATCTAATCTATGTATGTGGCAAACAAGCTAAGTCATTGAGGTCGAGGTGTCACATAAGTGCGTGCAAAGGATGATGATAAAAAAGCACAACCATAATTGTTTTCTAATTATTTGATGTTGTTATCATATGGAACACTAAAAAACAATTACAACAACTCTATCATCATATGAAGTTGAATTTTTGATAGTTTCCTTAACTGTATGTCAAGCTTTCTAGTTACTATAACAATCCAAATTTTTAAGTAGTAAACATGTAAGAAAAGATGGGTTTGAAAGGCGGGGTCACTGACAGCGAGTTCCAAGAAGCAAAGCCCTGGATCAGGTTAAGGACAAGATCAAGAATAGAAAATCCATTAGTTAGGTCGGAGCAAACCACATAGTAATAAAGGTTCATTGTGCATCTCAAATCAATGATGAGGACCACATCTGTGGAGCGCATTTCAAAATAATAATAAGTACCACATCAGAATTGTAAGGCCCCGTTCCCGGAGACCTCACAGTTGGTCATTCAAGCATTAAATACATTAAACATTATAAATTTACAAACTTAAGCAGCAGAATTATTTTACCAAAAACCATTCATTTTATTAAAACACTGTTGTTGAGCAATACACTATTGTTTAACTGAATACAAAAGAATTGTTTAATTGCATTACAAAACAACAACAATAATAGGTATGAATGGATTAGCCTTTCCCTGCCGAGTAGCTTCACCCTCGTGCCATCCTCAGCAATATTTCCCTGCCAACTGAAAATGTATAAAAGTCAGCGTTGCTGAGTGAGTTCTAGTTTTAAAAGTAATAAAATACTTTCTGTAAGGTATACATATGAAAATACACTTTTTATGAAAACTTCATCTCTTTATATTTGAGCACACATTAACTATACAATCAGGTAATGCTTTTTCTCTTTACTGTATGCCTTGTTTACTCTGTACTCTTTTATCTTTATCTTTCGCTGTCTATGTGGACCAATGAGCAATACCCTAAACTATGTGCACGGGGGAAATGGTGCTGGGCCCTCTGTTCCCACAAGGGGCTCTAAATACTGTATACAAGGCTGGCCCAGACACCTAGGGTACGCTACAAAGGTCCGCCAATCTCAATTGATCGGCCCCGTGTGCATCTTAGGGTAGCTAACCCGCATCATAGTTGAGCTAACGACCTCATGGTCGTGCACCTCCTATAAGCTTGCAGGACTTGTTAACATTTTAAATTAGGTTCCACTTCTCTTCTTTATTACTCTTTCACTTTATTATTTGTAGTAATACTTTACGTTACTATAATAAACACACCACTTAAAGTCACATACTAATAGTAATAATAATAATAATAAAGAATAATCATAAAGCAATCATAATAATGCATGAAACCCAGCATTAATAAGCCTTAGTCAAACCTCGGTCAAAACCCTAAAAGTACAGACTCCCAAAAATTCTGTAATAAATTCTAAGGGTTTAGGCGCTTTGACACTATTTGGGCGCATGGGCCCTGTTTGGGCGTTTTATCACTATGCAGGCGCATCAGCCAACACTTAACCCTTTCAACACTTAGGCGCATGAGCTATTTCAGGCACATGGATACTATTCGGGCGTATGGAAGCTTAGGCGCATGGGCCATTCGGACGTATGGGTACTATTTGGGCGCATGGCCCTACACTTAGTCGTCCGACTAATATTCTAGGCGCATGAGGGCACTGTTCAGGCGTATGAGTTACACTTAAACATTTCCATGGCAATTCCAGGCGCATGATCCTTATTTAGGCGCATGAACCTTCTGCCCAATATATTTCTAAGATATTTCCGAACCCAAACATCAAGCCTAATTGTTCTAAGCTTACCAAGGCTATTCTAATCATGAACAACTTATAAGCATCTAAGGAACATCATCAAACATGCATAATACATACGGGTATACATACATAAGCATTGTCAAACCGTTTTAATACATTTTTAGCCCCAAGAAGAGTTTAAAACAAGTAAAACCGGGGACTAGAAATTCACCTGATTCAACTTTGGGTGTATCTTCCTTCTAACCCATATGCAAATGAGTTCAAACACCTAGAAACCCACAAAACACACACACACGAACACACACAAGCACATAAGCACATACCCGAGACAAAACCCAACATGAACACTTAAAAATCTCGAATTCTTACCTTGAATTAAATCCTCTTCTTCATCTTTTTCTTCAACCAAAAGTTTTTCTGCTCTCTCTCTCTAATCCGAAATGAAAAAGGTGATGGGAAGTGAGTGTGGGCGGCCATGCCCACCTTTACACCAACTTCTTTGTACTTTTATCCCCTTTTAACATTTCTAACCCCTCAACTTGGGTATATTGATGTTTCCTTCCTTTATTCTTCATTTCTTATTTTTCTTTTCTTTTTAAAAATTAACTGGGTGTTATAAGTCCACCCCCTTAAATAGGTTTCGCCCCCGAAACCTGTTATTCCTCAAACAGACGAGGGTAATGCTGCCTCATCTCCTCCTCAGTCTCCCATGT
>BJCM01268253.1:0-12063 GCA_018326385.1 Flaveria bidentis
AATTAGGTGGTATTTATAGGTTAGGGTTGCTCATTCGGGCGACTGAACCATCAGCATGGTTCATTCGTGTGATTGAGCCATGCGGTTGATGCATTCGCACGACTGAGTATTCAGTCGTACGACTGAGCCAATCTCATGTTATAGTCATACAACTGATCCAGTCTCCTAGTTCAGTCGTGCGACTGAGTCATTCGTATGAAGTTGTTCATGCGTATGGTCCATTAGCATGGGCCATTCGCATGATAACTTCACGTTATTAAGTTTGAATGTATTAATTTTCATAACATTATTTATATTAATTCAAACAACCACAAACCTATATAACCAAGTCAATATGCGTTAATCAACTCATTAATGAAATATATTAAACAGTATAGACACAACCAAACATTTGTATTTCATTTAGTACCCAACAATTACATAAGTGTAAGACAATAAAGACATATTACATTCAGATCAGGATCTAGGTACATATATGTATCAACAGTAAGTGATTGACCTAGCTCTTAGCTCAACTATGTAAGAGGGTGATGCTACCAAAATGGGGGAGAAAGTCATTACATTCACAAAATATAGGATTCTTCATATAGTATGGACACAGAGGACTCACTATCCTCACTTGTAGTTGTTTATACTCAGCAACCTCCTCATGATCACATTGATGTGGACTCTATAGACTTTTTCATTCAAAGTCTCTTTGAGCAAGGGATACCAAGGGCAGTGTCATATCCATCTCAAGGAACTTCCAACTACATCATAGGGTGGAGGTATGACGCTGATAGAAGAGCCCTAATTCTTCAAAGAGTTCAAGGGCAGCAAGAGGTTTTCAATTTTCAGACGTTGAACTACAATGAAGGTCTTGACCTTATCAACATGCCACTTGTCAACCAAAACCAATCTAGACAAGCTGACAAGTTGGCTCAAAGGATTCAAGACATGATTACTGAAGTGTTCAGCCTTAAAAGGAGACAAAGGCACTCAGGTAATGCCATTGGTCAATTGGATGTTAAGGCAGACCCTAAGATTAGCTTCAAATGGAAAACAGAAGGCCCAATGATAGAACCTAGAGCCCTATCACACCTATAACTACTTCAGAAATCAATTCCCTTGATGAGACACCTGTTAGTGAAGGTGTATCTCAACCTCTCTCTAGCCAGAGTATGGATGCCACTCCAAGCAATGAAGGCCAAAGCTCTCTCCACCCTGAGTCACAAAGGTTTGTTGTTGACAAAGGGAAAAGGATTCTAACTCTTGAGAAGATTGTGGAGGAGGAGAGAGAGAGGAAAAGGAAGCTAAGGGGAGAAAGTACCTCTATAGGGTCTGTTGGCTTCATGAAAGCTATAATTAGGGCTGCCCCCAAACCAAACATTAAAGATGATGAGTTAAGAGTAGTTAGGATTGCTTACTTTTAGATAGGAACTATGATGTTGATAACATCATCTCCCTCCCCTTAGAAGAGCTGAATGAACTAGATGACATGGAAATGTCAAGAGAGAAGAAGGAAGAAATGATGCAAGGTTCTCCTTCAAATCAAGGAAGAAAAGAGAGTAAAAAGACTCTATAAAAATATTCCTACTCTCTATCCAGTTCAGGAAACACCTGTGGAGGAGACTATGGGTCCACAAGAACCTCAGGTAGATAAATGAACATTTAGAAAGAATATGATCAACTACCTGAGTGCCATAACAGCAGGGTGAAACTTCCACTCCTTTTGAACCTATGAGGGAGGTAGACTCAACTGAGAAAGACAAAAGTGATCAACAAGGTGTTGCAGGCCAGTCTTCTCAGTTAAAAGGGTTAAAGAGGAAGAAAAGGATGGCTTCTAGACTAATTTCCAAGAAATAGAAGAAATCATAGTCATCCACTTCCAAGCCTTAGGATGAATTAGTTCATCCTGAGAAGGTGCATAAGGAGGCTGCTCCAACAACTCCTATTCAAGTAGCTCCTCTGGCATCAGGAAGATCCATCTTATTCTGGACTTACACTACTAATCCAAGGAAATGGCATGTAATCAGAGATCATGGTATTGAAGATGTCTACACATGGCAAAACATGATCAATTTACCTTTAGATAATCTCTTTGAGATGAGAAGACACTATGAGAGTCTGAGTGATCCTAACCATCTAATGAAGAAAGGATTGGTCACCATCATGATAAGGACCGTTATTATCTGAAGTCTTTAAATGTTTTGGTAGCATCAGCCTAGGGGGAGTTTGTATGGTTCTGTATAAGGCTGATGCATTCAAAACATCCAATTACATCCATAAGTCTATCCTGCATGCATGCATAGAAGTGCTGAGTAGATTGCTTTGGAAATTTCACATTCTACCTTAGGAAATATTCTAAGTGTGAAATCTTCCGAAGCCAAGACCAACATCTTCTAAAGCTTAAAGTGAAGTTTTCTAAAGCTTCAATGACAAAGTCTTCCGAAGTCAAGAAGGGAAGACAAATTATCTTCCAATGACTTTTGAAGACATGCTTTTATCTGATGTACTTTACCATAAAGCTAAACCACCATTCTGCTGCAACTCTATTTGACTCACCAACATTCACAAGTTGGTGAAAATGTCCATGCTTTTTGTAACTATGAATTAAGGTCTTGAGTCCTTTACTTTTTACTTTATGTACTTTTATCCTTTTTTGTAATATATAAGGATGTGAGCTATGACATCTCATAGTCACTAGTCAAAAGGCATTCTGCCTTTTGACTCTACATTGATTTTGTTGTTGTCTAGATCATATATCCAGTTGGCCTTCAAAGTATGGCCAGTTCTAGGATGTATTTTAAATATCTCAGGTCTTTGTAACTTATCTTTATGCTTGTAGACTTGCAAAAGAAATTGAGAGAAATATACAACATCCTGGAAAACCAAAATACTTGTGTTGTTTCTGTTCTTGTTCTGCCTCATATTTGAAAGTGATCTAAGTATCTATCTGTGTTATAAGTTCCCTATTTGATCTGTTAAGTGTTCTAAACAAATACTTCTCATTGTGTGTTATGTTGCAACTCCTTTAAATGGTCTTGCAATCACGAAATCCATAATTAAACAAAAAAAAGTCAAATAAAGGAATTGGGACTGGAGCACTAACTTGGCTGTAGGATACATGAAGTTTTTCAAGTTATAACTTTTCTTGTGCATCAATTTTCATGTAAACAATGTCAACAAGGTCCAAAAGCAATAAATGATTCAAACAATTTGATAGAATCATACAAACAAATAAGTTTTAGCAGAAGGTATGGTACAAAATGATCACTTCAGTGGATGATACAGTGCTTTTTTTCAATTCGCAGAAGTTACAGTGCAAAATGATCACTTTAGCATATGCTATAGTGCTTTTTCTCAATCAGTGGATGCTATAGTGCAAAACTTAATCAAAAATGTGACAATATGTAGATTGGTATCCAAAGAATGGTAACCTATGGATATCTACAAACAACATATCATAGACTTCTGGAACTCTGTTGGGATTCAAGAAGAAGGAGAAAGGGAAGTAATCATTGCTGAGGTGAAGAATGAGAGACTGAGAATGGATGAACAAGTGATTCGGATAGTTCTTGAGTTGGGAGATCATGAGGCTGAACATCCAGATGTGTTTGAGAATGAATACATAGAAAAAATCTTCTACCTGGTAGGGTATGATAGTGATTTTGATAAGGGGGAGATAAAGAAAGGAAGATTATGCAAGCCATATAGATTTTTATGTCACACCTATCTAAAGTGCATCTCTAACAGGAAGTCTAGGCTTGACAGATTCTCAAGGCACATTTCATCAGGGATTATTGACATTTTTAAGGGAAGGACATACAAATACTCAAAGTATATTTTTAGTTGTTTGTGTGACCAAATAAGAGGGAAAAAGGATGATAAGATGTTTCATGGTTTCTACAACTAATCATCAACGCTGAACTGCCTAGAATAGACAGAGATGGTGATGTGTTTCATCAAGCACATCTAGGAAGATCAGTACAGAATAAGATCAATAGAAGCTATGAAGGTGAAGATATGCCAATGTTTGCACATGTGGTTGATTCTAATGCCAACGTTCCACTAGAATTGGTGTGAGAAGACCAGCAAGAGAGCTCATTTGTTGATACTGATCAAGTCTCACTATCCCCTCATCAATCACCTATACACCACCACCATCAATCTCCACAAATCCAATCCTTTGCTAATCAAAACACCTTGCCCATCTCACATATTCAACATGAACCATCCCCATAACCCGAATCACCAATCAATTAAAACACATTGCCTATCTCTCCAATTCACCCACAATAACCTATTCCTCCAATTCAATACCAATTACAAATTTATCAACAACCCCCAACTCCTGAACACCAATTAGGGAGATTGAGTTAGCCTCTCAAGCTAGCATTGTTCCTCTCTCAATAACCAAGTCTCAAACCCCTGATCACTCAAATAATACTGAGCATGTGTCACCAATCTCTAAACTTCAATAACAACAACCTCATCCAGATTCAGCAAGTGTAGCTATTGAATCTAGCTCAAGCTCAGCAAATGTAGCTCCTACTGAAAGTGACAATGTTGAGTTTGCTAAAGTTAATGAAGAAGGTGAAGAAGAAACAAACTATGTTGATATGATATCATATTAAAAAGATGATCTTAGTAAGGAGGACATCCATATCAGCAAAAGTCACTTGGTTTCTGAATACAACTAATTAATCATCAAATCAAACAGTTGGTTGGCAAGAATTAAGGAACTAAAGGCAATTGTGAATGTAAAAGAAAAGTTGTTGAATGAACATGAAACCAGACTGAACAAATCAAGAGAACCATTACATGAACTTGTAGAAGAAGTCAATGAATCTTTGAAGCAATAAACTAATGAAAAAGAAACGTTGGAATTGGAGTTGGAGAAAGCAAACAATAAATTGATCAATAATTCAGAGATTCTAAAAAAAGAATCAAGAAATTGAGGAGTTAAAGATGAGAATCTGTGCACTTGAATCAAGTATTCCAAAAACCAAACCAACAGAAGAATCTACTCAAACTTCAAAACAAACCATTCAATATTCAAGAAAGAGGAAGTATTTGGGATCTTTCAAGAAAGAAGTATTAAGATTGAAGATTCACCAAAAAGGTCAAAGACTACATCTCTTGAACACATTCCTTCAGTAGATTTATCTATAGTGAAGGCTATTACTCAAAAGGATAATGAAAGTAATATTGAATGGGATAAGCTTATTAAGGATAAGAATACAAAAGAACATAAAGAATCAAAGGTTGATGATCTACTGACAAACAAAGACATCCTGAAAGAAAGGCCAGAATCTACCTTGTTCATGACTCTGAGCAATCATGGATTCCCATATGACATAGTAGAGAGGATGAGAATGAATAAAATGAAGGATATGCTAAAGAAGTTTGAGCTTGCAAGATTCATGATCCCTAACTACAATTATGAAACCATCACAAAATTTCAAGCCATTGAAAGGATCAAAAAGGATTTAGGCCATTATGATACAACAAAAGTCAACAAATACAATATAATTTATTGGTTGCAAAGTCATAACTACAAGATACATGAGCTGAAAGGAAGAGAGCTGTGGCTGAATTTAGAAGGATGGTGGAGCATGTAATGTAGATGGAATCGGTAACTAATGTAAAATTCTGAACTAAAGCTCAATCCTTCTTATGAACAGCAATTAAAAACTCATACTGGATCAGTAATAGTTGAAAGTAGAGATCAACATAAAAGGAAAGAAAAGTTGATCAAAGAACCAAGAGAGGTAATCCTTGGGAAAGTATGGCCTTTGGGCATAACTGTGAGAGATATCACTAAAGAAAAATCCTCTCTAATCTAGTTGTTTGATCATATCACAACTCACACTACTGTTGGTAGGTTGAAAACAAAATTTATGGATGATGTACTCAAGGAAGCAAGAAGAAAAGATAAGGAACAAAAAATAAGATACCAAGGGCAGAGAAGATCAAATCCAACTCCTCTACACTAGTTGATGATGAAATCATGAGGAGAGTTGGATATACCAACAGAAAAACAACAGCCATAAAAGTGATAAAAGGAAACCAGTACACTCTTCCCATAACCGAGAGGGGATATGTGGAGAAGACTAAAGAACTGGTGCTACTGAGAAATGAATAAAAGAAGAAAGCAAGAAGTATAAGGTTTTTTGATCCAATTGAAATTAAACTTCTGCATCCAAGTTACACTTCATACCTACATGATAAGTTATTCCCAAAACTCAAAGATGATCAAGCTCAAAATGACCTATGCATGTATGTGCATATCATTCAAGTTATAGATAAACTCCATGCCAAGGCATATTAGAGAAGAAAGTATGAAGCAGGGCAGCTGATTGGAACATAGATCAAAGAAGTAAATGAGTTAAGAATCTCTGAGCAAGATGAGCTAGAGATAGTCCACAACAATAATGTGTTGGAAACTCTTACATGTGAAGAAGATGTTTTGGGATTGAGTTTTGAGACACTACAAAGATATGCAGAATAGAGATCAAGGAAATGTACGATGATCAAAAGGATGCAGTGTCAAATTTCAACAAGAAAATGGTGTCAAGGGTCAAGGAGCTTTCAGTTTTGAAGACCTGTTTGCAAGTGTCTAAGCCTAAGGGGGAGTATTGTTAGATCTTGGAACAATAGGTCTAGATGTATTTGTATAGACTTAGAACTTCAATCAATGCTTGTAGTGGTGGTGGAAGTAGTGTAGATAGGTGGTGGAGTGGCTGTGGTAGTGATGGTGGGTGAGGTGGTAGTAGTGGTGGTGGTAGTTGTGGTAGTGGGTGAGTGAGTGGTGGTGTTAGCTGTGGTAGTGGATGAGTGAGCGGTGGTGGTAGATATGGTAGCAGTGGTGGTGGAGGTAGGAATCAGCATGAACCTCTGTCTTTTTGGCTTCATCCCATAGGGCTGAGCCATCCTTTTCTTCCTCGAACCCCTCGAGGAGGATGCTCCCCATGGGATGTTGAGCTGGTTTGGGGTATAAGTGGGATCTTTAGTAGTCTCCCCAGACGCAACTTGGCGTCCTCCAACCGCCTCTATCCCATGCTTGGTGGCAACCACCCTGCTGCCCACCGTTCTGGTCAACGGCTCATTATCACTCTCCTCTTCCTCATCAGGAGGACAGAAATCCTGATGGAAACTAGCTATGGTGGCATCTCCATGAGTGGGTGGTGGAGGTGTAACATGTGCAGTGGTGGCCCTAGATGAAGCGGGGCCAGAGTCTCCACCATCGCCACTGTCATCATCCCCTGAGTCCTCGGTGGGGAGTACAATCTGATCTGTATCAGATTCGCTGTCATCATGGCGCCACTTCCTCCGTGACGGCGCCACATAGCCTTCACGTGCAAGATGTCCAAACAATCGTCTCACATGGGGTTTCACCTGCTTCCCCCTGTAGACCTTCATCCAGCCCAAGGTGGTATCGCCCATCACCTCGAGCACCACAGCGTCCTCCTTCTCCTTAGGTAGCTAAGGGAGCTTCTGATCAATGATCATGTGCATGAAGCGAGGATACATACATAATCCCTCCTTCCCCTTCGCCTTGATGTTCTCCACCAAGGTGAAGATCATCTGGAAGAAGCTGAATGGTTGGTTCAGCACCAACCCCACGTAGTCGTTCTAAATCTGGTCCGATAGCTCATCAAAACCTCCTTTCCTGGAGGCTATGCACTTAAGCAACACATGTGCCAAGTACTTGAATTGGGGGCACAGGTTGCTCTTGTTGAGCACACCTGCGTTGATGTCCCCCAAGTACTTGGCTCGTAGAAAGCAGCCGCGCACAGTCAGTGGGTGCAAGCGGGTCTGGCAGTCAGTGTTATCTCCAAACTCCAATACTATCCTGAGATCCTCCTTTATGATCTCTATGGCATGACCAAAGATGGAGCTCCTAATACAGTGGGGCTCTGCGGTCCTATCGACAACCGTGCCTTCCCAGAATTCCTGCTGAAGGGATCGGTATGGTGTGCACGGTATCGAAATGGCACGGAAGATCCTCGATCTCCGTAGAAAAGTAACGATGCCAGAGAAATCTGCAGCATTCCTAGAGGTGAGATCTAGATGAGCACAAATGTTGTGCTTAGTGCTCATGGGCCAACGACTCGTCATCTGTCACACAATACAAATAAACGTTAGCGTGTGTCAATGTGTAATAAATTGGTACATTTAACTTAAAAACTTTTGTTAGGTCGTGCGAATGAACCGTGCGACTAAAATTTAGTCATGCGATTGAGCTCATTCATACGACTGAGCATGCGATTGGGATCAGTTGTATGCAATCCCATGCGTTTACCCCAGTCGTGCGACTTAATTCGCACGCATGGTTCAGTCGTGCGATTGATCCATTCGCCCATCTCAGTCGTGCGGCTGAAGTTCATCAGGGTGTCTATTCGCATGATAGACTGTTGTTTCATCCAAATTCAAATTTTGAGCAAATCGTAATGTTAGACATCATGGTTTGGCTCATTAGACTCGTAATTACCCAACTTAGCACCTAATAACCTTTATTTTAACATTTTACTTAGTTGTATCAGTTTATTGGTTCAGTTAGTCTCGGTTAAGTTTTAGGGCTTAATTTTGAGCTTTTGAGGACTAATCGATTGAGCATTTGACTGGCAATTGTTGCACATTACTTGTAGAGTCACTAGAAATTGTTAGAAAGTAATAATTACAGTCCAAGAACAATCAAATGAAATTTGGGCAGAGTATCGGTAAATCGTGTGAAGAAATGAGCTATTGGGGGTAAATAGGGTTTGCGATCGACTCCCCCTCTATTTATACTAGGGTTTCCTTCAGCCGTGCGACTGGACCTAATCACACAGCTGGTTCGTGCGATTGAGACTCAGTCGTGCGACTGACTCAATCAGTCACCGTCAGTCGTGCGATTGGGTTTCATTCGTGCGACAAACCCATCTAGTTGTTCCATTCATGCGATTGGTTCATTCTGATAAACTAATCGCATGAATTTACCCATGCTGATGGTCCAATCGCATGTCTGGGCCATATGTGTGGCTAAGTCGTGTGATTGGACTTATACGTATGGTTCAATCATACGGTTGGTCCATACTCATGATCCAGTCGTGCGACTTACTCATACTTATGATTTTAACTTTATGACCATTTGACACTTTACCCTTGGTAAAACATTTCAAGCATTCGATCATCTCAGACATGATCCTTTTAACTTAGAAAACCTTTGATCACCTCAGACGTGATCCTTTTATAAGTAAAACATTTTGTCACCTCATATGTGACCCATTTAACAGTGTAGCATTTTGTCACCTCAGACGTGACCCATTTAACATTTGAAAACACGTTTGGTCACCTCAGACGTGACCCTTTTAAGCGATTACATCCCAGATCGATTTCAGAAGCTTAGTCAATAATGACTTACTAATTTTTACTGAATACAACTAACTTAAATAACTAGAAATTTAAAACAAACCTAGAAACATTATCTTGAATTTTTGTGGGACGTTGAAATCCTAAGATAGGTATCTACCAGAATTTTCTTCCGGGATAGTGTAGCGTCAAGTTACTTTGATCATAACCGAAACAATTCAATTTGGAATCATACAGGTTTATCAAGTCATTTTGGGACATTTTACCAAATACTTTTAGATGCTCAGTTCTTGTTTTCATCGAGGGTCATTAGCAAGTTTAGGAGATCATACTAGAGCTACCAGATGAACACAATGATTTGAACTTACAAGAATTGCAGCTCACGATGATTATCAGTATACTTGTCCACTTAAATCCATACACAGATTTTTGAGACTCATTGGTGATGATTTAAGGTTTAATTCTTTCAACTAGCATTTGTGTATCTCACACTTATATGGTAATCAACGTTCCTTAGGAGATTTTTGAGTGGTCTACGGGTATTTTGACAAGAAGAAACTATTCTAAGAGCTTTCAAAGAGATGCAAAGCCTCAGATCAGTGCCACCGCACAGTAGAGAGGCGCAAACAACAGTGAATTTTAGAATATTTAGATATGTGATTATCCTCAGGTCAGTGTCACCGCACAGCAAAGACACACACAACCTATCTTCTTGTTTGAGCAATTATTTTTTCTTTTAGCACAGATCGCACCAATAACCTAGGTTATTAGTTTGATTGCATTTTGCTATTTTTATGTGCTTTGCTCATTTTTTTTGGTCATCCGCACACATTTGTGGCGTTTATTTTGCTCGTCACCCCTTATTGGAACTTCGTTGATTGTGTTAACCAGGGATAAGATGATAACCCGCATCTAGTTGAACAACTTAGTTTGAACTTGGAATCACCAATAAGGTCTACTCATCTATTGTGTTGAATCTACCGACACATCATGTAGTGGTCTAGCAACCTCTAAATCTACTTTCTCTATGTTATCTTAGAAACAACTAGTTTTACTATCATTTTTTCTTTTATATTGCTTAGACTTCTCAGACTTATACTTCGAAATTTGCATCTTTAACAGTTTGCTTATTTAGATTCCCAAATTCTTTGTTCCCGTGTACTATCATTTTCCAAATACTTTGATTTAGTATCACAGATACGATCTTATTTCTTTTCACTATCACTGTCCTCCTCCCTGTTTTTTTAACCTATTTTCCCCCAAAAATTCTAAAACTGGTTTTGCTTTTTAGGATTTTAATAGGCGAACAAATAAAACACTAATATTAATTAAATAAAATAAAATAAAATATAAGAAAAATGGACTCTACGCATCGGACTAAACATGTTCATCTTCTGGAATGACATCACTTTTCTTTTTAACGTCGTTGACCTCTAACAGATATAGAAAATGTGGTTTATCAAAGGCTTTTGTGTAGAGGTCAACGCGTTGAAAATCCGTATTTATTTTAACAACATCGATTAGATTCTTTTCAAAACAATCACATATAAAGTGATATTTAATGCCGATGTGTTTGGTCTTAGGATGTTGGAGATTTTTAGTTATGGCTATTGCAACAGAATTATCAAAAAATATAAGAGTGTTAGAGAATTTCAAACCATAGTCCCGCATCTGCTGTTAAATCCAGATGATTTGAGAACAACAGCTTGCCGCAACAACATATTCAGCTTCACAAGTTGACAACGCAACTAATGTCCGCTTCTTATACTGCCACATGACTAATCTTCTCCCAAAGAATTAACAACCTGTTGAGGTGGATTTGTAGTTCATTTTTCAGCCACCATAATCCGAGTCACTGTACGCGGTAAGCTCAAAATCATCGTCATGAGGATAACAAAATATCCTCTTGACCCCTATAAGATGGTTAACTTTTGGTTTCGCCTGATATCTTGAACAAAGACACACCGCGTACATGATATCAGGTCTTGAGGCAGTGAGGTACATGAGGGATCTAATCATTCCTCGGTACATGGTGGCATCATCCAGATCACCATTCTCGTCGGGTGCTACATCATGGTTTGTAGCAAGTGGATTCCCAATTGCGGAATCATTCTCCATGTCAAACCGACTGAGAATATCCCCTACATACTTGGTCTGATGTAGAAATATCCCCTTTGGTGTTTGATCCACCTGTAACCAGAAAAAGAACTTTATCTCTCCCATGGCACTCATTTCAAATTCTGCCTTCATTACTGCTTCAAATTATTTACATAAGTCTTCATTCTTGGAACCGAAGATTATGTCATCAACATAATCTGAACAAGCAGCAGATCACCATCCTTTTCTTTTATGAACAGTGTACAGTCAATTACACCTCTGCGAAATCCGTGTTTCACAAGGTGAGTTGAGAGTTTTTCATACCATGCTCTGGGGGCTTGGTGAAGACCGTAGAGAGCCTTGTCTAGTTTGTAAACTCTGTCCCGATGATATGGATCCTCAAATCCTTCAGGTTGACTGACATACACTGTTTACCGGATTTCATCATGAAGAAATGCACTCTTTACATCCAGTTGATAGACTTTAATCTTCATGTAAGAGGCATAGGCTAGGAAGATACGGATGGCTTCCATTCTCGCCACAGGTGCAAATACTTCATTGTAATCAATTCCCTCGACTTGTCGAAATCCTTGAACTACAAGTCGAGCCTTGTTCCTGATTATGACCCCT
>BJCM01268254.1:0-16819 GCA_018326385.1 Flaveria bidentis
TCATTTAGGACATCACCTTTGACTCTTAAACATCCAAGCTTTCTTATGTACTCTACAACCATCACAATACTTGTGAGTTTTCCATGTGAGTATTTCTTTACCTCTTTTTCATATTTTCACACTTTGGGGTGAAACATGTTACTATATAACCATTGCACTTGTAAATGTTTGATTCTTGTAAACTTATGGCAATTTACTTGTGTGTTGTGGTTAGTTGAATTTTATAGCTACCATGTAATGTCGAATATATGTACAATTATTAACTATTGCTAGCCTGGCGATGTCATAGATCTATGGACCTGACAAGCCTGCTTGGTTGATCCAAGTACACTTAGCTAATCGTATATACGTGTAAACGTTTGAGACTTGTAAAACTTTATCAAGATTTGATTGTGCATTCTGTCTTACATCCCTAGTTACTTTGTTCTCTAACTTACAACATATATTTCCATCTTTTATATACTTATGTATTGAAAACTATAGAAATCTCACCAACTTTATAGTTGACTCTTTTATTTTTAACATGTTTCAGGTTTACTACTTGTGGATTTTCTTCGTGCTCATATAAGACTTGGACCTAGTTAACTTAACATGTTATTTCTTTGTTTGAAGCTTTTATATTGTATGAAATTATTTGTCTTGTAATGTTTTAATAAATAATGATATTCAATAATATTTCAACTTAATTAGTTTCATGTGCTATGAGCAATCGTCTCCCATTCGTCCGTCCCGATGATTCCGCCGTCGGTCGGGGTGTGACAGTTAATGATTGTCAGCATATAATGTATCTCATATAACACTCCTAATTATATCAATAACCATGACAAAAGGTAAAGATGAATTTCATGTGTATTTACAAGTATCAAGATGTTTACAAGTGTAAGTTTATAAAGTTAACATGTTTCACTCCAAAAGGTGTGAAATAAAGTAAAAAGGGGCATGGAGAACTCACATGGGAAACTCACAAGTATAGTGATGGTTGTAGAGTACATAAGAAAGTTTGGATGTCAAGAGTCAAAGCTGATATCCTAAATGATAAAAAACAATAACTTGAGGTTAGATTTCATTACAAGAAGTTAAGACGTTTAGAGAATGCTAAAAAATGAAAGGTAGATTGAAAAAAAGATTATTGCATCAATTTTAGATTATGGACAGAATGTTTGATATGTGTTTGAACATGTTTTAAAAATAGCAAACGATTCTATAAATTGTTATGGTCGGTTGAAGTCAGATTATATTCTACCAAAATTATAGTAAGACACTTATATGCACTTTTAAATTTATTAAAGCATGAAATGGGTTAGGACAAATTTATTATGTCGATATATGATATATTAGACTTTATTTGAGTTATATAAAAATATTCCAAGACTTTGGCATAGCCATCACTTATGGAAATAATCTTGTGGAATAACCGAATGTGGTAGCATAGCCGTCCATATGCAAATGAGATTCTTTGTTTATGTTAGCTTGATTTAGGAATGTTAGTGATTGTTATAATGTTAGCGAATGTTAGAAGGTTAATGATCAAATGATAATGATTAAAATTAAAAGAAATTTAATAGAAGAAAGAATAAAAGTAAAAACATAAATTATGAGATTAATTGGATGTTAGAATAATTAAACAATATATAAATGCATAATATAAAAGAAATATAAGGTTATCTTAGTATTTGAAACTTCTTGAAATTATTTGTAAAAGAAAATTCTTGAATTTGATCAAAACCAAAGAATGAAAGAAAGGTTTGTAAGTGAAATTTTTAGAGAATAAACAAATGAAAAGTGAGGCCTAAGCCTTGCTTTTATAGTTGAGGTCAAGAGGAGGTTATAAAATGGTGTTAACAGTGAGTTACAAGTCTTTTAAAAGGGGGAGTTATGATTTTGAAATAAATATAACATTAAATAAAATATAAGATAAAATAATAATTACAATTTAAACTTTTAATTTATTAAAACGTTAATTTTAATTAAATCAACTTATTTTCTTATAAAATCTTTATAACTTTTATAAAACTTGTAACTTTATAATTTGATTATTTATTTTCAATAATTAAAATTCATAATTACTAATAAAACTTTATAAGTTTATTAAAATTCATTTTATAACTTTATAAGTTGTAATAAGTCTTTTTCATTTAGTTATTTATTATAAAATAATTTATAAACTTTATAATTTTATGAAAAAGAATTATTTATAAATCAATGAATTATTATAAGTTGTTTAAATGATAAATTAAACAAATCAATTCATAATATTGTTTAAACTACACGTCTAATCCATATAATTCATTAATATAAATAAAATAAGTTAAATAAAGAAATTCATATCGTATGAAAGTTCAAATTTGGTTCGGGTTCAGATTAATAACTTTAAAATGGCGGATGTTACACCGATAACAGGCCATACTTGGAAGGGCAGCTTGAAACAGTAATCTAGACAACAAGATCAATGTAAAATCAAAAGGTAGATTGCCTTTGACAAGTGACTATGACATGCCATTGCTCATATCCTTATCTAATACAAAAAGGATAAAAGTATAGAAGTAGAAAATTGCAGACTTAAAACCTTAATATACATTTGACAAAAGTAAGGACTTTTCACAAACTCATATAAGTAGGTAAGTCTTCAGAGATGGTAGGAAAAAGTGGTTAAGCTTTTGTCAAAAGTAAGTAAGATAAAACACGTCTTTTTTTTATTTAGAAGAAATCAGTCTTTTGGCTTCGGAAGACTTTGTTTTTAAAGCTTCGGAAGACTTCATCTTTTGCTTTAGAAGATTTAGTCTTTTGGCTTTGGAAGATTTGATACTTAGTGTAATTCATTGAGTTGTATCAAATATTTAGAAGTAACTTCCTTGTAGTTTACATGTGCATGCTGAGAACTCTTTAGTTGCATCAGATTGTAAGTGTAATCCTTACAAGAGTTTACTAAAATCTAGAATTAGAGGACTGGAGTGATGCTAAGAAAACATTTAAGAGAAGAAAATGTAGCAATAACAATTTCATTCTATATAAACATCCTTTTGTAATAGACTAGTCAAAAGTCCCGTAATAGTAGCATATTTTTTAATGAATCGATGCTAGTAACCCGTAATGCCAAAAAAGTTACAAATATCTTTAACTCTAGTAGAAATTGGTCGCTGCTAAATAATAGAACTCTTAGCAAAATCGATTAGAACTCCTTGACTAGAAAAGAAATTCATAGATATGCAACCCATGTTCGGGCAAAGAAACACTTGGAACATTTGGTGTCTAGTTGGTGTTGGCAAAGAGTTTGTAGAACAATGCCTATATGTTCAAGATGAACTGATCAAGATGCGTCATAAACCAAAATATCATCAAAAAATCTAACACAAAATTGAGAAAAAACGAGCACAAAAATCATTCATAAAGTGTTGGAAGGTTGTAGCGTATTGGTTATGTCTAAATACATAACCAAGAATTTGTATTGCTTGTCATGAGTTTGAAAAGTTATTTTGGTAACATCCTTGGGTTTAGAAAATGTTTGATGATATCCGGCTAATGGATCCAGTTTAACATATTAGGCTCTATATAGCTTATGAGATAAATCATTGATAGATAGTTTAAGAAAGCAAAAACATATGCTACGATGCCTTTAAGAACACGATAATTAAAACAGAGCCGCCACATACCATCTTTTTTACAAACTAATAGTGTTGGATGAAAACATACTACTATTAGGGTGGAGAATTCCATGAGACAACATTTAGAAACCCAATGTTCAATTACTTGCTTTTGAAAGTGTGGGTAACGATAAAATCAACAGAAACCGCATCATTATTAGGCAACAAAGATATAGTATGGTCTTGGGAATGAGCAGATAGTATACAACTTTCTGGTTGGAACAAATTTGCATAAGCTAATTATATATGTTAAAGATTAGTAGGATAATCTAATTGGGTTTGTAAGTCAGCAATTTAGAGAGAAAAATTAAATATCCTTGCTATGGACTTTGTCTTAGCCAAGTGTTTCAACTCGTTAAACCAACTATGTTAAGCCATTTGATTAGTATCCCTTTGGAAAATAATATGAGCATCTAGACTATCAAATTCAAAACTAGCTAAAGCATAACCGATAACGAGTAGTCCTAAAGTCGAGAGCCACAACCACCATAACACCATACCAACCTTGCAACGATAACACATGGAAATCAATGAAAATCGAATGATGTTGAATAAACAATTACACTTGTTTAGCCAACCTTGTATAAAAGGAGTTTTTTAGCACCCACCGACGAAGACCAAAAGGAAGGAATAGCCTCGCTAGTGAGGTGGAAATAAGTAGCCCTTCAGGGCTAGACAAGGAAGTGAGTATTGCCTCCATCCAATAACACCTTTACATGCTTACCCTTGGCCAAAACCATCAATCAAAGGGTAGAAGCTCTATAGTCACCTGATAAGGCATTATACGGGTTAGTAGAATAAGCTTTCACTCCATGTAACTATAATAAGTCAGCCAGAGACGAATCAGGTGGTTGTTTAAATGTAATCCTACCAAAAACGTGTCTGGAATAGGTTCCACGTTGAACAATAGAAACCGTGGGGCAACTTTACATATGTGATCCCAAGCATATTATTCATCACAATAGTAACATAGTGGTTGAGCACATTTTTGTGCCAATCCTGCTAGTGTTATGTGTTTAAAACATATCAATGTAGGGGATTTAGGGTTGGCAAGTGAAGGAGCATAAGATGGTTTATCGTTGATTTCAGGTTAGGTAATGTGTGCTTACTATTTCCTACAATAACCCATCCCACTCCTTTTTCTAACTTGATAATTTTATCATAAAGTTAGGCTAACATCATAGCATCCTTTAAGGTGGTCGGCATATAAACCAGAGATAAAGCAGTGAAAGAGAAAGGTTTTTGGAAGAAACATCATCTTATTTGAGATTTCCTCAAAGCGTAGACAATATTGATTAATGGTATATGTTTGTTGGAGCTTGGGAAAGAGACCCTTTGTGTTCCTCCAATTTGTGAGCCTTCAAAAGTTTGATCTACGCTTTCATAAATCCATTCCATTTGGATAGTCTATATTTATAATGCATTTAATCAAACCAATCAATGGTAGTGTTGTCAAGGTAAAAGGAAGTGATAATGAGGTGATTATCTTCTAAAATCCAGTATAATTAAAGTAACTATTACCCTATGAAACTTACCATTTAAGGTGGTCACAAGAAAAAACAAGGTAAGTGAATGGTCATCAGTTTGTACTGCCCTAAGATGGTGTCAACAACATGGTGTATCACTCAAAGATTCACCCTCTAGATGCTTTGGATTTGGAATGGATAGAGAGCTGTGTGAGCACCTGGTGTATGAGGTTCTTCTAGTTCTCCAAGGATATTCAAATTGCATCTATATTCTATCACAATTGAGAGTGGTTAAGATACAATTGCTTGTTAGTTTTCTGGACCTATTTCAATCCTTCATTAAGAGATTTGAATCATGTTCCACCGGTCATTGTAGTTGAGATTGGTGAAAGCACTAATGGAATGATTTTAATTAACTGTGAATCAACAAGAATAATAGCAGCAAGGATTTGTAATATTATTGAATGCAAAATCAATAAAAAGTAACAGACTTATAAGGAGATGAAAAGAACATGACTCGAGACTAATTCTCATATCCTCACACACTACTCATGACCTTGATTAATATATCATATATAGATTTAGGATCTGTTTAATAATCTTTGAACCTGTAAGTATTGAATCGAAAAGGGATCTGATTGGGTAAGAAAGTTCATTACTCTTCCAATATCAAAACCTTTAAAAGTTGAAAATGGACCAAAATTAATAGAATTCAACCACCAAAACGGAAGGACAAAAACTACAGCAGATTAACAATCTGAAAATGCTTGCAACTTGATTGGATAACAATCTAAAAACCTTAACGAACAACTTTATGACTATATAATGGGCACATTCAAGCAGGATAAACATAGTAGAAACACCAATTTCTAGAGGCTCCTAACAAATCAAAATAAACCTCTAAATGTAACACCCCGAAAAGTCAAAACAAGTCATCAAGGATAATGGGCTTAACTAATGGGTATTTAATAAAGGAAAGAAATGGCCATGGGCTAAATTAGCCTTATTAGGTAGTAGCCTAAGGGATTAAAGGCCCATGATCAGCCCTTAAGCCACTTAACCAGCCATCATCTTTCTAATTTGAACCCTAGCCACCAAATTCTAGAGAAAGAAAGTAGATAGAGAAAGTAGAGAGAGAAAGTACAAAAACTCAAGATTTGGAGCTTCAAAGGTTAAGAGATTAAAGATCTGGATGTTGGAGCATCAAAACATAAGAAAGGAGCAACAAATCCAGGTAAGAATCAGCCTCTAAACCCTTTTGTAGATCAAACCCGGATTCTAGGGGTTTGGGTTTTGAAAAGTTACAAAGAATCACATAAAGGTCACATTTTTACGTATGAAAACATGTAAAAAGCTTAGATATAGCCTCATAGTTGATAAACTAAGATATTGGATGTAAAAAGTTGCGATTTTGGGTTAATAACGGGATGGTTTGTGATTTTTATGCGTTTTGCGAAACTATCTGTGCATCTAGTGAAACTAGGTGTTCAAGCTGCGAAACTGCGAGTTTTCTACGAAACTATAGTTTCGCAGCCATAGAATTCCAACGAAAGTTGGGCGAAACTACCATGCAAAATTGGCAGTGAAACTGTCAGCGAAATTGCTTATCTGACAGCGAAATTAGCAACAAAATTAGGCAGAAATTAACCTCTTTAAGTGTTAACTTATCTGCAGGCTGTGTAGTGTGATCCTAGCCTAGAAAGCTTAGTTTAGAAGTTACTCATGGTATCCAGGTGAGTTTTAGATCCCCTTGTTTATAGTTTTTCCATGTTTTGGAACCATTATGCATACTAAATATACATTTTTAAAGACAAGATTTTAAGAGGTTTTAATAGGAAGATCGATTTTTCTATAACAAAATGTGCTATATAAATTTTTAACAATAATTTTTTTTTGCACCGACCTGGCAGCATGACCCCAGCCAGGGGTGTTTCCCCTTGGTCCCCACTAGGGGCTGCTGCCCCTAGGACCCCGCTATCAGGGGCTGTCGCCCCCAAACCCCCGCTGTCCTGCGGAGGGTCGGTTTAGTTTTATGATGACTAGTACGTGGTATGTTGTGTACTTAATAAGTTAAGTATTATATATTAAAGTGGAAGATAATATTAATGAGAAGTGAAACTTAACGAATGTTGCCCTAGGCCCGTTTGATAATGAAAATTCTTGCAAGCACTATGATAGACTTCATTTATGTGAGTCTGATGTATGATGATTGATACGTATTCATGAGCGGGCTATGTGCCTTGCAGTGTCGATCAACTGTCGGAGGTTAGCTACCATGATGATGTGTACCAATAGAGATTGATATTCGTTGTCGATCAACATAGAGCTCTTGCTTTGTGCAATCTCGTTTACGATGAAGTGAAAGATAATGAAAGAAAGAAAGATAATGAACTTGTTTTTAAGACGTAATGTTGTGTATTATGATGTATGCATGATCATTATATGAAGGATAAAGTTTATATTTTCTTATATTATTTAAAACTAGAACTTACTCAACAAAGCTGACTTTTATGCATAATAGTTGGCCGGTAATGATGATGCTGAGGATGGCACCAGGTTGGGGGCTACTTGGATGGCAATGAATGACATTCCTGTTTATGAGATCTTTTTTTGTAATTTAAAAAAAAAGTACTATGTTTTATTTACAATTAAAGGACAAATGTATGATTACATTATCAACTACAAGTTTTAAATGAATGTTTATCTTATTCCGCTGCATTGTTTTATTATTAAAATGATTTTATGCGATGATTAACCAACTATGAGGCTTTCCGGGAATGGGGCCTTACACTAAACAAACAAAAGATCTAGCGACTTGAGAAGGCTGCAACCAAGTCATGATGTGTGGGGGTGGCGACGATGAGGGGTGGCTGAAGGTAGCGGGGAGAACTGATGAATGTTGATGATGGTGGGATACGGTTTTGTTTTTGGGAGGGGTAAACTAGTCAGGCTTTTATTCAACATCTTTTTTACTTAGATCATTCAGCATGAATGGAATGATTAATATGTGTCATTTTTCTTTTGAAAGAAACACCTGTGCCTCTTATCGATTTGGAGACACTTTTAATGAAACCGTTAAAAGCCTTTCAAACAGTCTTTTAGTTACATTCTCTTGTTGATGTGACAATGAACTTAGTCATTCACGTACACCTTCACTTAATACAACATAACACGTAGTCTTACTATCAATGATTGAAGAAGTGGTTTCAGTGAGAAGGATTTATTTTTTATTTAAAATGACAAGTACATATACACAAAGAAAACTTAATAATATTTTAGTTGAACCGGTTGTCAGTCTATCGTATGTGTTATAGTGAATCAAAATTAGATTTTAAGTTATATTAGTATTAAAATAAGTAAATAGATATTATTATTAAGAAAGAAAACAATAACATATTAGTATAAAAAGTTTTCTTAATTTAATAAGATGTTATGCCATATAGCATAAAGAAATATGAACAGCAAACGCATGCCAAAAACAATTCAAACCCAATAGCTACTTACGATATAATTAATAATATTACATCGCCATAACCCATATTACAACTCCATGGTGTTTGTTCCCTTGTGGATAACTAAGTAATATCCTGTAGGGTTTCAATAATTAGATGCACATGCATCATAGTCTACACGATATAAATAAATATATATTAATGTATACACACATCATTTTAACGCGAAGGTACTTACTAATTTTGATTATAAAAATTGCTTAACAAGATGCTATAGCAGGAAACATCAAACTAATTGCATGATCAACCTAAAGGAAATGTTGATACATTGAAACTTCATCATTTTAACCAAATTAAACTCTACAAGCATATATAGGGACGTTTAATTTGAAACTTTTTCGATTCTTGGTTGCCAAATGAAACAAAATGGACAAAGAAAACTTGCATGTATCATCTTCTTTTGTGCAGGCATCATTAGGAGAACTTTGGGTGTCTATAACTTCCCTAACGGCACCTCCCGTTAGAACTTAGATTCTACACCAACCACCGGAAAGATACCTAATAAGTCACCTATCAAATCCATTTGTCATTGTTTATAGAGAAGATGTATATATGAGCTGATTAATTTTACATGTACAGTGATGCAGCTTGTGTGTTTGATGGCTTCAGGAGCTTGAAGCTTCTAACTCAAATAACTAAAGATGGGAAAATCTCCTTAAGAGGGCATTGTTCAACCCACTGATCAAGCCAAAACAAAATATATAGGTTATATATACTTTATTTTAAACTATTTTCTACTTGTCATATTTTTTTCTATAACTTTTAAAATAGTTAAAAATTTCTTTTATTTATTTATCATATCACCCCAAATTAAAAACTTTAAAGTATTATATAATTATTATTTCTTTTAGTTTATTTTTTTTTATCTTTTCTTGTTTTATTTAAACTTTTAAGTTATACTAGTTCTAATTTCAATTCTTTTAGTTTTTTATTTTGTCTTTTATTGTTCTTATTTGTAGTAGTTCTGAATGCTCCAAAAAGTAAAAGCTTGAAAATAAACAAAAACCGAATCATATCTATAACCAAAAAATCGAATCAAACGGAGAACTCGGCATTCAGTTCGGTTACGGGCTATATAAAATCTTGCTTATTCGGTTCGGTTATCCGTGTAAATCAAATAATATACAGTTTAATAGGTTAATTTAATTGGATAACCGAATCAAATA
This sequence comes from Flaveria bidentis, assembly GCA_018326385.1. Classification (NCBI taxonomy): domain Eukaryota; kingdom Viridiplantae; phylum Streptophyta; class Magnoliopsida; order Asterales; family Asteraceae; genus Flaveria; species Flaveria bidentis. Next base: position 9,786 of record BJCM01268254.1, read on the forward strand.
AATCGGTTTAATTGATTGAATTTGATTTGTTTACATCTACTTTCAATTCCAAAAGATACTTTTAATTTTCTAATTTAGAATGTTTAATTATATTTATTTTTTATAGTATTTTTTTAATAATTTGTGAAAAACATCATATTTTTTTGTATCATCGTATAAAAAGTGTTCCTGAAAGTTATAGTTTGAGAAAAAAATCCTTTTTCTAAAACTACTTTTTTTCGAGGTAAATAATAACAAATTTCATGATCTTTATATGAGGATAGAGTATGATAAATAACAGAAGAAAGTATGTATAGTTTAATCTTCATATACTTTTCCTGTCACTTCTTTTATTCTACCCGCAACGGCAATTTGAACGTCTAGTTTCTTCGATTCATTTTTCTTAAAAGATATAATTTTCTATGTTTCTGGTAGACTTCTTTTTAAAGACGTGGAAATTCATATTTTTTTCCTGGCTGATGAGAAACAATGATATCACCTTACCGATTAACTTTAGCCTTTCGCTTTGAATGTCCATTACCATTTGGCTAGGAGTCCGACCCTGTAATATCCCACCCTTCTTATACAATCAATATTATTCATTTTACCCACGAATAGTTTATGGATTTGTTTTTAGTTGTCCGGGTAAAATCTTTCCAGGAAGGTCACCCATCCTTTGATTACTGCCCACTGAGCACGCTTAACGGTAGAGTTTTTCTCTTATCCACAACTAATGCGGCCAAAATACGTTGTTGATATTAAAAACAAGACATTACTTATAAACCCAACAACTCTTCTATCCACGAGCGATGTGAGATTTTCTTAGGGTGTCATAATCAAACCCCTTGGATTCATTGTCCTTGATGAGCCCAAGTACTCACCATCATTGGTGAGGTTGTCCCACCATCACGAATGACACAGGAGTGGCTTTTATACCATTTGTAACACTCGCCCTCACTACTACAAAAAATGTATTTGCTACAGTGAAATCCGTAGAGAATCCATAGTAAAACGAGTGTTTGCTATGAATTTTCTACGGATTTGGTTTGTAAATTACGTTCGTCGCTAATTTATCTAGCTACGGAATTTTGTTACGGACTAATATTTGCTACGGGTTTAGCTTCACAATTGGAGTCACTAATTTAGCTATGTATTTGGCTATGAATATTTGCTATGGAGTTTGATACAGAGTTTTGTTTGGTTTTGGCTACATAATTTTTGCTACGAAAAGGTCTGTTATGGTTTTGCTATGTATTTTAGCCACGGTTTTGTTATCGATGATATTTCTAGAAATTTGTTACAAATATTTGCTATTTTTTAACCTTAATTATCCATATCTGATCAATATTGATACTATTTGTTTTTTCTTGACTATTATCGGCCCTCGTTCACTCTAATTATGCCTATCCCCACTAACCACTTAATTTCCTTTAATTGATCATAATTGATATAAACCGTTTGTTATAGTTGTTCGAGAGACTCTGAACTAGTCAATTGTAACTTTTTATAATTTTATAAAATCGTTTGCTATTTTTAAAACCTGTTCAAACATGTACCAAACATTCTGTCCGGAATTTAAAATTGGTGCAATAATCCTTTTTCAATCTACCTTTCGCTTTTTGGAATTCTCTAAATGTCCTAACTTCTTGTAATGAATTCCGACCTCAAGTTATTGTTTCTTTTTATCCTTTAGGACATCACCTTTAACTTTTGACATCCAAGCTTTCTTATGTAATCTACAATCAAATATTATACAATGTGAGTTTTCCACTGTAAGGCCCCATTTGTGTAACACTCACAATTGGTCAATTATCGCACATAAAACATAAAACATTCATTTACATTTACTAAAATACTGCAGCGGAATCATTTAACTAAAACCATTTAATATATTAATAATTGCTTTTGCAAAATAATACATCATTGTTAAATTACAAAATATCACTTGTTGTATTACATCATAAAAATATTATTATAATACAAAATGAATGTCATCCAAAACGAGTCAAGTAGCTGCCCCGTGCCATCCTCAACAACCATTACCTGCCAACTAGAATATGAAAAGTTAGTGTTGGTGAGTGAGTTATAGCTTTATAAAAACATTATATTACCTTCCATTCATTAAAACATTTTCTTTCTTTTGCACATAATCATACAACTATACATCAAGGTAATATTTATTATCTTTTGGCATCATTCATTTCGTTCATATCGCACGTTTCATACTTATCGCACTTTTCGTACTTTTCTTTCTTTCAATTTAATACAGATCCTGTCATATGCTTAATCCCCCTCTTGGGCACCAAGCCATATCATCTAGGGTTAAGCGATAAGGATCCCATATCGCATGTATGGAGTAGTCACATAGACTAACTCCCCTTGTGTGTGAACCCTTCAGAGTTAGCCAATATTGCACGCTGTAAAACACACAGTTAAGCTAACAACTCTCAATGAGTTGTGAACCTCCTTAGATTTTCTTGCAAGACATTTCATTCATTCATTAATTATGTTCCACTTTCATTATCTTAAATCTTTCGCTTTGTTAAGATAATACTTTACGTTTATTAACATAATCATATCACGTAAAGCCACACAATAATACGTAATAAGGAACATAAGGAAATAGATCATACAAATGCATAGCATCATCACACATCACCATACATCATAAAACATCATTAAACATCACCCCCGAGAACATCCCAAGTCATCACCTAAAACTTCATTTCTTCTCAAGATTTCAGAAAATTTTCTAAGTCTTAGGCGCATGGGAAAATTCTAGGTGCGTGAACACTATATGGTTGCATGAACCCTTAGGTGCATGGGGAAAGTTGGGCGCATGGCCAACACTTAGGCATTTGAGGCATCATTCTAGGCACATGGGTACTATGCAGGAGCATGAGCCTGATTTAGGCACATTGGCACTTGGGCTTCTGGGCACTATTTGGGCGCATGAATTTGGGCGACTTGGGAAACACTTAGGCACTTGGCAATTAGGCGCATGGGCTATTACACAGGTGCATGGGCAACTAACTTGTAACTAATCATCACAGTTCAGACCCAAATTCAATTCTATCATTTTCCAAGCTTAGTTATAACATTCTAAGCAACAAAACATACTCATAACATACACAAAACCATAAATCATCCCAAATGTACACCCACCCATATTTCACACACAAACATACGGGTATACACACCCAACAACATAAAAATGTTTAAACATGCATTTTCAGCCCCAAAAGCCATTTAAAACATGTTAAAAGGGGTTGTAGAACTCACATTTGGCAACCTCTTCGGATAGACTTCTTCAACCCAAATGCACTATGAGTTCAAACACCTAAAACCCACCAAAACACACACCTGAACACCAACAAACACACATAAGCATAAACCTGAGGCTAAAACTAGCCAAGAACACTTAAAAACATCGAATTCTTACCTTGAATTCGACCTCTTCTTCTTCCTTCTTCAAAAACCCGAAGCTCCTACTCTTTCTCTCTCTAAAACCGTAGACAAAATGATGTCCAGGGTGTTATGGGTGGCCATAACACCTTTTGTACAAAATATATTATATTATTTTGTACTTTTTATTCATTTAACCCCTCAGCTTGGGTTTTATTGCATTTTCTTCTTTCCTTTTATTTTTATTCTTCATTTTACGTCTTTTACAATTTCCGCGTTTTACATCCATACCCCGTTTTCATTTTTATTTTACACATTTTGGGGCGAAGCATGTTAATCGTATAAGTGCACACTTGCAAAATATTTTAATACTTGTAATGCACGTGTAATGCATCTTATAAATCATGGTTATTTGAGATAATGGTGAGCATTATATGATAGTCATTTTGTAACAGCAATCATTAACTATTGCTAGCCTAGCAATGTCATAGATCTACGGGCTTGACAAACCTATTTGGTGCTAAAGCTGAGGCTATTGCCGGCTCCTAATGATGTATTCTTGTTCATCATGGGAACCAAGTACACTTAGTGAATCGTACATCTTATTGTGGCCATTCTTTTGTCAAGGTTTGATTGTAATATTATGCTATCTATACATTCCTTCATTATTTCTTAACCTATGACTTGAATTGCCTTTCAAAAATTATTTATATGATTGTACAAACTTAGGGGACTTCTTCATGCTCATATAGGAGTTGAACCTAGATTAATTAAAGATTTAATTACATTGTTTGAATCTTTATCGTATTGTAATAAATTAATTGATTGGTATTATCCAATGAAAATGACATTTAATATTTTTTCAACTTATTTAATTCCGTGAGCTATGAACAATCAATTCATATTCGTCCGCTCTGATGATTCCGTCGTCGGTCGGGGTGTGACAGCGGTAGCCGGTTCTGGTTTCCGGTGGCCAGTAGTGGTTTTTGGCGGCAACGCTCTATGGCAGTGCCTGACGCCCGGTGGTGGTTGCCGGTGACGAACGATGGTTGGGACGCTGGTGACTGGTGGTTTGCGGCACCACAGGTGCTTGGCAGCAGCGACTGGTGGTGGTCGATGGTGGTGGTGCTGGCCGTGACTGGTGGTGGTTGTCGTTGACAAACAATATTGGTGGTCAGTGGTGGTTGTTCTGGTGGATGAGCGGGTGGTGTTGTTAACTAATGATGAAATGAAAGAATAGGGTGGATAAAAAAATTTAGTTAATAAAATTAATAATGTAATTGTTAATTAAATTACATTCACCAATTAAACATGTATTTGTTTATTAATCCTCAATCATTCATTTACTTTTATTTCAACCAAAGAAAAATAAAAAGAAAAGATAACATGTAAACAAGAGTTCCTTTCGGAGGTTAATTGTTTTTTTGATTCTTTTCTAGTGTCAACATATATATGTATGTATGTGTTATAATTATCTTATAACTATAACAAGATTATAAAACTAACTTCAAGAGTTTAAAGAGAATTGTAGAGAGAGATGAGAAGAAATGTATAACTCTTGAATTATGTTCAAGATGGTGCATCTTTCTCATTGCCATAAAAGTAGTATTTATACTACAAATACATGTACTCTTTGATAGGTAACTATTTAGGAGTCAACTAGTAAATAGTTTTTACTTTCTAGACTTTAAAAAATCACATCCAATAATTCATGATATTTCATGACACTCCCTCTTGGATGTCACTTTTTCAAACTTTAGGGTCTTGAAGTGATGCCTCATTAAAAATCTCTCTAAAGAAAAACCCAATGGGAAAAAAACATTAGCTAAGGAAAAAAGAGTGCAACTTATAACTACCTCTCAAATTGTCTTCTGTAGATCATCACATTACATGTACGTGTCGCATGCCAATATCATAAACGTGTTTTCTAAAAGTTGTTGTAGGGAGTGCCTTTGTGAAAAGATCAGCTGAATTGTTGCTAGATTGAACGTATTTAATTTCAACTTGTTTATCTTTAATAAGGTCTTGAGTATATGAAAAGAATCTTGGAGGTATATGTTTCGTTCTATCACTTTTGATATACCCTTCTTTCATTTGTGAGACACAAGCTGCATTATCTTCATAGATTGGTGTTGAATCTCTTTCTTTCTCTAGTGCACAAGAAGTTAATATAAGTTGTGTCATAGACCTTAACCATACATATTCTTTGGAAGCTTCATGTTGTGCAATGACTTCAGCATGATTTGAGGAAGTTGCAACAAGTGTTTGTTTTTAAGAGCTCCATGAAATTGTTGTTCCTCCATTCTTAAACACGTATCCGGTTTGAGATCTGGCCTTATGAGGATCAGATAAGTAACCTGCATCTGCATAACCAACTAAACCTTTTTTTGAATCATTAGGATAAAACAAGCCTAAATCAATAGTTCCTTGTAGATATCGAAAAATATGTTTGATCCCATTTCAATGTCTTTTTGTGGGAGATGAACTAAACCTTGCCAACAAATTGACTGCAAAGGAAATGTCCGACCTTGTACAGTTAGTAAGATACATAAGAGTTCCAATCGCATTAAGATATGGTACCTCTGGACCAAGAACTTCTTCATTTTCTTCACAAGGTCGAAATGGGTCATTATCAATATTGAGTGATCTAACGACCATTGGGGTGCTTAAGGAATTTGCCTTGTCCATATTAAAACGTTTTAAAAGCTTTTCGGTATATTAAAACGTTTTAAAAGCTTTTCGGTATAATTTGATTGATGCACAAGCATCTCATTATGCATATGCTCAATTTGTAAACCAAGACAATATTTGGTTTTCCCAATGTCTTTCATTTCAAATTCATTCTTTAGAAGAATAATCGTTTTATGAATTCCTTTTTGCGTCCTAATTATATTTAAGTCATCAACATATACGGCTATGATCACATATCCCGATACTGTTTTCTTAATAAAGACGCATGGACAAATAAGGTTATTTGTGTATCCTTTACTAGTCAGATAATCACTCAAACGATTGTACCATATCCTTCCAGACTATTTCAACCCATATAAGGACCTTTGTAATTTGATTGAATACATTTCCTTAGGTTTTGAACATGCTTCATGGATTTTAAATCCTTCAGGAACTTTCATATAAATGTCATTATCAAGTGATCCACACAAGTAAGCTGTAACGACATCCATAAGACGCATATCTAAATTTTTAGATACTGCTAAGCTGATTAAATATCTAAACATTTGTAACACCCGGAAATTTAAGAGAAAAACAATAAAGGAATACAAAAAGGAGCAAATGTAAAGTTAAACCAAGATGAGGGACTAAGGGTGTAGAAAGGACAAACGGTACTGAGAGTGGGTGTTAAAAAGCAGGCTGGCCGCCCATTCTCCCCCTATCACGCCCTTTTTCAGACGAAATTGCAGAGAGGGAAGAGTGATGTCGGGATACGAAGAAGAACAAGGAGAAAGCCGGATTCAAGGTAGGGATTCGAGGATTTTATGTGTTTTTATTGAGTTCTTGTGTCGATTATGTGCTTATGTGTGTCGTATGTTCGATTGTGTGTATGTATTGTTGGGTTTAGGTGTTCGAACTCTCTTACGGTCGAGTTTGAGGAAGACTTGCTCGAAGAATTGTCAAGGTGAGTTCTAGAACCC